>CAIGQZ010032222.1:10805850-10817285 GCA_903798205.1 Danio tinwini | reverse complement strand
TCAATCAATCAATCAATCAATCAATCAATCAATCAATCAATCAATCAGTTAAATCAGTCAGTTAAATCAATCAACCAACCAACCACCCTGTAAATAACTAAATCAATCATAAATCAATCAATCAATCAATCAATCAATGATTCAATCAATAAATCAATCACTCATTAAATCAACCAACCACTTGCTCACTCACTCACTCACTTACTCACTCACTCACACCCACCCAACCAACCAATCAATCAATCAATCAATCAATCAATCAATCAATCAATCAATCAATTAATCAACTGACCGACCGACCAATCAATCAATCAATCAATCAATCAATTAATCTATCAATCACACACACTTACTCAAATAACCAACCAACCAACCAACTACCCAATCAATCAATGAATCAATGATTTAATCATTAAATTTATAAAGCAACCAACCACCCAGTCAATCAATCAATCAACTAATCAATCAATCAATAAATAAATCAATCATCCAATTCATCGACCGACACACACACACTCACTTACTCAATTAACCAACCAACCAGTCAATCAATAAATGATTTAATCATTAAATCAATAAAGCAACCAACCAATCACCCAGGCAATCAATCAAGCAACTAATCAATCAATCAACCAATCCATTGACCGACCGGCCAACCAACCAATCACTCACACACTCACTCAATTAACCAACCAACCAACCAACCATCCAACCATCCAGTCAATCAATTAATCAATGATTTAATAATTAAATCAATAAACCAACCACTCAGTCAATCAACTAATCAATCAATCAATCAATCAACCAATCCAATAACCAACCGACCAACCAATCACTCACACACTCACTCAATCAACCAACTAATCAATTAACCAATCAATCAACCAATCCATTGACCAACCAACTGACCAACCAATCACTCACACACTCACTTACTAAATTATCCAACAAACCCATCACTCACGCACTCACTCACTACTTTACTCATTACTTAATTAACCAACCAACTATTCAACTTCCACTCACTTACTCAGTCAATCAACAAGCTAATCAATCAACCAGTCAATCAACCAACCAACCACTCACTCATCCATACACTCAATCAATTAACAAACCAATCAATCAACCCACCACTCACTCACTCACTCACTCAATCAATCAACAAATCAATCAATCAATCAATCAATCAACGAACTATTCAGACAATTTGTTAATCAATGTTTACTTTTTAAGAATGTGTTGGTTATGTTTCCATATTGTGTGATTTACAGCTCTTTTCCTTTCATTTATGGTCATGACTTGCATTTATCTTTCCACTCTTTAAATATTCAACTCTGCAGTTTAACAAAGTCAGTTTTATTGAGAGTTTTATTAGGTGAAAACAGTATATTGTACAATAAATTATATAGTATAAATAATCTATAAGTTTATTAGGTTTTCATAATTTACAAGACCAACCCAGACAATATATTACTTTATCTTATTAAACACGTCAATAAAAGTCACTTTATTAACATCAACAGTTGCCAGAGGAAAGATTAAGCTCCCGTAACACAATTCAAACGCATCAATAAAAACATTGATCACGACAATACAGAAAACTGTTCATATATGAATATTGCTATGGTGTATATTTTATTCAGTTAATACAAATATTTACTATGTAGGCGACACGACAGCTCAGTGCTTAGCACTGTCGCCTCACGACAAGAAAGTCACTGGTTCGAGTCCTGGTTGGGACAGTTGGCATTTCTGTGTGGAGTTTGCATGTTCTCCCTGTGATGGCGTTGGTTTCCTCCGGGTGCTCCGGTTTCCCCCACAGTCCAAACACATGCGCTATAGGGGAATTGGGTAAATTAAATTGGCCGCAGTGTATGTATGTGTGTGAATGAGAGTGTATGGGTGTTTCCCAGTACTGGGTTGTGGCTGGAAGGGCATCCGCTGTGTAAAACATATGCTGGAATAGTTGGCGGTTCATTCCGCTGTGTTGACCCCTGATGAATAAAGGGACTAAGCCGAAGAAAATGAATGAATGAAAAAATTGTACTTTTGGAGAAAACAATTATACAGTGCTTTCAGTATGTTGATGTACTTCCTACTCAAAATTAATATTGATTAAAGTGCATCATTCCTTTATAGCAAACTAACGGTAAAATAGTGTATTAATACAGTTGCAGTGGCGATGCTCGCTGCAGAAGTTGGACCTTTCTCAACTTTTCAAGCGCAGACGGAAGCATCAGCCAATCCGATCGCTGTATGCAAATACACCAGCTCAGACAGTAGCCGATTGCTCACTAATTTCATTAGCTAATGCTGCTATGAGGATTGCGTCAGCCCCAACTTCAGACACGCCCTCTGTCAAGCGTTGACACTGAAGCCCCGTGTGAATGCACCGTAAGGCTGACGACCGACATTCCAAAACAATTATCAGATATTTCATTGAAGATTACCAAAATAATTATTTTTGCAATTATTCACTTTAAGAATAACAATGTGAGCTAGCAAAATAAACATAATAAATTTAGATTTTACTGAGTTTTGACTTTAAAGAGATCCATAATAATAGGGAAGTAATGATTACTTTAGGTTTGTGTCATATCCAAGTGTCAAAATGACTGAAAATTGTGAGTAAAGACATGGGCGCATTTAAACAGAACAGATTTATTAAACAGATACAGTTAAAGTCAGAATTATTAGCCCGCCTTAATATTTAGCACCCCGGTTCATTTTTTTCCCAATTTCTGTTTAACGGAGAGAAGATTTCTTCTTCACATTTCTAATCATAATAGTTTTAATAACTCATCTCTAATAACTGATTTATTTTATCTTTGCCATGATGACAGTAAATAATATTTGACTAGATATTCTTCAAGACACTTCTATACAGCTAAATGTGACATTTAAAGGCTTAACTAGGTTAATTAGGTGAACTAGGCAGTTTAGGGTAATTAGGCAAGTTATTGTATAATGATGGTTTGTTCTGTAGACTATCGAAAACAAATATAGCTTAAAGGGGATAATAATTTTGTCCTTAAAAAGGTTATTAAAAAAATTAAAACTGCTTTTATTCTAGTCGAAATAAAACAAATCAGACTTTCCCCAAAAGAAAAAATATTATCAGACATACTGTGAAATTTTTCTTGCTCTGGTAAACATCAAAAATTTAAATGGGGCTAATAATTCTGACTTCAACTGTATATTTATTAAATAATATTTTAGTCACCGAACATCTTTAAACATTTTAAGATAATACAATTAAATTCAAGCTAAATATTGCAAAAAAATGCAACCTACAAAATTTCAACAACATTTTATATTTTAGTTTGTTTCTCTTTAGTTTTGCCGTTTTAAAAATAAAAACGTTTAATATTATCCCCTAACATAGATTTGAGCTACTAAGTTTGAGACTGTTATTA
Source organism: Danio tinwini (assembly GCA_903798205.1). Taxonomy (NCBI): domain Eukaryota; kingdom Metazoa; phylum Chordata; class Actinopteri; order Cypriniformes; family Danionidae; genus Danio; species Danio tinwini. Next base: position 10,813,869 of record CAIGQZ010032222.1, on the reverse strand, counting down.
TAAGTTATTTTGTTAGATAAGCTCCAGATTTGGCTTCAGTACTGACTAATCTAATGTATATGCACAGATATACTATTTTAAAGCTTCCTATAGAAAATATGACTTTAAATGAGAGATTTTTGAGGGGTGTACTTATATATGCTGAGCACTGTATGTACACCATATCGACGTTTGATGCTGAAAATTCAACTCTACAGTTTATCAAAGTCACTTTTATTGACATTTTAGTAGTCTGAAGTAAGATTCATTCATTCATTCATTTTCTTTTCGGCTTAGTCCCTTTATTAATCTGGGGTCGCCACAGGGGAATGAACCGCCAACTTATCCAGCATGTGTTTTACGCAGCGGATGCCCTTCCAGCTGCAACCCATCTCTGGGAAACTAAAGTAATATAATGTATCAGAAATAATATCTAGAGAAATAAGTTTGTAAAATAACAGGAAATGTGCTGCGGTTTATTACGAGATCTTTGTAGCGTAAGATACGGATATATTTAAACCATTAAAACCCTAAATAAAAGTCTTTTTTTTGGAACTTTTCAAGGTTAAAAGTTGCTGGAGAAGAAAGATTAAAGGTCCCATAATGCAACTCACAAGCAGAAATAAAAAGTAAAAACATGATTCACAAAATATGGAAAACCTCCAATTTCCAGATTTTTTTTTACAGTGTATGCTGCGACATTTTAGCATCTGCATTAATCCAATAAACCAATAGAAGATCTATTTCTAGACAGATTTTGCATTGACCATTAAATATTAATTATAGAGAAAAGAATGTTAGATTTTTACCCCCAAAAACATTCAAGCACTTACTTTATATGTGCTTCTCTTCCTTTGAATCTTTATTCCTGAGAGGATGGAGAGAGAAACAACACCAACCCAGTTCTTCTAGTGATCCCTCATCTTCATCATCATCATCATCTTTGAGCAGGTGTTTTTTCCTTGATTTATCATCACGTCTTTCCTCATTTATAGCAGAAGTGCCTCCTCCTCTGCTCCCGCCTGCATCTGAGACGCGTTTCTGTGTAACTGATGACATAAAAGATGTTAAGAACTCCGTTTCCTCCCAGCATTATCCTGATAACGGAATCTGTGTCAGCCAGTTCTGATTAATCATTACCCAAATAATAACACACAATATGGGACTGATATTACATTACACAGAAGTCAACAATAAAAGCGGCGAGTGGTAAAAAAAAAAGCAGCTTTGAAACAGAATCTGATTATATGATAAAAATTACTATTTAGGAACAAAGTAACAGGAGCGCTGGTTAGATGCATTTATTTACATTTATATAGTAAAATGTGTCTAGCTTCACTGTAAAATATCTGTAAATTATAAGTTTTATGTATTTGGTGTTTTTATTATTTATTTTTTTCCCAGTTTATTTATGTTTTTTAATTTATTATTATAAAACATAAATTATGGGATCTTGATCTTTCTTCCAATTCAATTCAATTCATCGTTATTTCTATGTAAATTGTGTCAAAGCAGCTTAACATAGAAGTTCTAGTAAATTGAAACTGTGTCCGTTCAGTTTTCGGAAGTTCTGTTTAGTTCAGTTCAGTGTGGTTTAATTTTCACTGCTGAGAGTCCAAACACTGAAGAGCAAATCATTCACCTTCAGAAACTTCAACGATTGGCGTAAGTGCACTTTCAGAAATAAAGGTACACAAGTTGTCACTGGGGTTGTATCTTTTCAAAAGCTACAAATTTTGTACCTGAAAGGTCCATATTATTACCTCAAGGGTACATGTGGGTGTTCCTCTTAAAATGTGTAGCTACTAATATAAACTTCTGAGGTACCAATATGGTCCCTTCAAATACAAATGTGGACCTTTTAAAAGGTACCACCCCAGTAACAGCTCCTTTATTTATGAGAGTGTGAAGGATAAAAACCTTGAGAGAAACCAGGCTCAGTTGGGCATGACCATTTCTCCTCTGGCCACACATCTTGTGCAGAGCTGCAGTCTAGGCGCTGGAGGCTGGAGAACGCTTCTGACAACTTTTACCCTTAAAAATGTAGAAAAAGTGACTTTTATGAACATGTGTAATAGTTTGCAGCGCTATATTGTCTGTGTTGGTGTTGTATATTTAGTTACAGAAACCTTGTAATAAACTGCCAGTACATATTTTGATTACAGACTTATATGTATATAACTAATACATTATATTATTTCAAACGACTATAATGTCAATAAAAGTCACTTTGTTAAACTGTAGAATTGAATTTTCAACCTTTACTTTTACTCTTTACTACTTTACTTTGGTGGATAAAGCACTCCACTGAAGACATCCATTAGCCTACATATTTACCTTAGCTTGTTAAAGGTGCAGTATGTAAGTTTGACACCCAGTGGTTGAACTAGGTATTGCACTCCTGGATCAAAATAAATCCAAGCGCGGGTTGCCAGATTGAGGACAGGAGCGAGTGATTTAAAACTGTGTTCTAATTAAAAGCAACGAACCATATTAAAAGGAGTTTTGGTTCTAACCAACACCTCAAATTGATATATTAGAAACGGCTTCTATTTCTCCCAGCTGAACATGTGAAACCTATGACAGAACACCTCAGGTAAACCTTGCATGCTTTATTCAGTGCTAAATGCTAACATTGTGAGTTTGAATAGATTATAAACCTTACTGTTTCATGAGTAAGTGCATATTCTGTGCTTCTGAAAAGCTGTATTTACATTTCTGTCGTGTTTCGTCCGGTGCAAATAGCCAAACTGCTGTTTGCATGTTGTTAGGACATGAGATTACAATGTAACCTGCTCACCTAATGTTTACACTCGTAATATTTATATCATTTGCTAATTAATAACCTCGTGTGGAACTGAATCTGTCTCATTTCAGCGTCTGATACTGTCCATTTCGGTCACAGGACGCATGCTTTCAGAGCCTTTCTGAATGATTGAATGAATGAATGAATAAATGAATGAATGAATGAATGAAAAACGCTGTTTTCCAACAAGGCAACCCGGAGTGCTGAATTATAATTGGCTAAACTGGCATTGTGCAGGTTAAATTTACCTAAACAAAGACAGCGTTCCGGCACAGAAAAAACATTTTCAAAGCAGAATATCTGACTTCAGCATTGTTTTCAGTTAAACAAGTATGTTCATTTGGGATGTTTCTTAAATATCTGCACACATATTATGGTATTTTTATGCTTTAGAAAAGTCAAAAACTTACATACAGCACCTTTAAGTACAAGTATTCATTTTCAAACTATTTCTAATTTCAGTTCTGATTACCAGCAAACAAATAAATGAACAATAATAAGGAAGTGTGTTCAAAAACCACACGTCCTGTTCTTATGCCCCATATAGTGATGCAGACATCTCCAAAACCCCACAGGTGGACAAATCGAAACTTGTGTTTATTGAAACAAATATAAATCTGCATAAAATAAATAACACTGCTAATAATAATAACATTATACAGATAGTCATGAATAAACTGAAAAAAGCCCCCCAAGGAGAAGAAGGAATGGAGGCGGTGGTGTTTATATTGATGTAGAAAGAATTTAAATCCTTTAATTGTTTCCATCTGTAAATATATTTGTGTATAGCTCTACATCCTGTGTGTATTCCGCAAAGTGTAAGCGTTTGGACCTGCACAGGCGCAAAACTAACCCGTTCTGCTCTGGACTTTAGAGCAGCTTTTAGTTGGTCAATGACGTGGTCTATTGCAGTTCTTCAAAATAGCAACGATCCAACATTGCGCCTTCTGTGCCAGCAAACCTCCTTTTCAGACCAGCACACCCATGAGTCCAAAAAGTGGCGCAAACAAATTTGCTATTTAAACAACATGGTGCAAAATATGAAAATTGGGGTTGCGCTGGTCTGAAAATAGCAACAAATTGCATGAACCACATCTTGCACCTTATAGACGAATTACCAGTTTATAAACATTCAGGATGTGCACGCAGCAAGGTTGCAGAAAAAACAAAAACAGAAGCGCTAGCATTTAGAACGAGGGAAAGACATCTGATGCAGTACAGTTTGTTGTTGTCTTAGATATTGATTACATATTATATATATATTATTTACATAATGCTTTCAGTGTTTTATTACAGCTTGTCACCCAGTGATGAGCACAGTTATTCTGCAAAATTAACGTTAAAGTGAGCGGCGTTCATCTGACAGGTCTATTAGCGATAGCACCCTCCCAATGGATATTGCTTAAGAAGAAATGGCCAAGCATCCAGGTCCAATTATACAACTATCTCAATGAAACTCCAAGAGATTTTACAGAAAAGAAGTTAAAGGCCTACAAGTGTTTGGATGCCTACAGTTTTGTTCTGTGTGGTCATGTGCAAGAAATAATGCTCCATGATTACCAGATTCAAAACTATGAATGTCATTCTAAGCATTCAGTGTCCGCAGTTTAATTCACCATATTGATCTGTGTTTGCTGAAATCATTGCTGCAGTCAAAAACGAGTAATGTGTATGATTCAGCATAGCGTGAACTTACCTGATATAACATGAGAACTGCAGAGTCGAGTATTTATAATTAGGTCCTCACTCCATTCAGCTCTTCAGATGGCTGTTAGCCAAAGACGTCTGTAGTTGGCATTAAAAGCAGTGTGGTGTACGGTAAAGTTTTCTATTCTTGCACTTTGATTTTGGCATCCTACCGCACAACACAACACAATGTTTGCTATTGCAACCTGTCCTTTTTTGCATTCAGTATGCGCGGTTGAACCCATGTGACGTCATGTGTGACGTGGGTTGGTAATTCCTCTATTGCGCTGGGTGATAGGGCCCTATATCACAAACAAAACATTTCAAGTTTATTATACATAACATTTCAATTATACTGCATTGAAAACATTTAGTTCAGTCAACTAAGTGAAGTTTTACAAACTAATTTCAAGAGGAGCACGTGATATGATCGACTACAGCTGATGCTCATCGCTAATCATTAGCTAGCCATCAGATGATTCTAAAACTACTATAAATATCCTAACTAAACTTCATTCAATATCTTCGTTTTTCGGAAACCCCCTCCCCACCGCCCCCTATCCTTCCCTCCTTCCCTCCTCTTTCATGATCGGCAACACGGTGGCTCAGTGGCTAGCACTGATGCCTTGTAGCAAGAAGGCCACAGGTTCCAATTCTAATCGAGCCAGTCGGCACTCCATGCGCAGAGTTTGCCTGTTCTCCCCGTGTTTGCGTGGGTTTTCTCCGTGTCCTCCGGTTTCCTCCCACAGTTTAAAAAACATGTATTGTAATACAGTCAAAAGCACTTAACACATCATACATAATCAATCAGATATTAGCCTGAGTATAAACTGGGGCACTCGAGAAACACCTGACCTCGTATCCCTTCTAAACGCTCATTGACCAGGCGGGAACCTTGGGCTCATCTATCTCCGAGCTCAGGGTTCTCTCCCAGGACAGCATGCCAAACCTGCTACCATATCTGAGGATTAACTAAGTGTGAACTCTTGAAATGTGTTTCAAGAGTTCACACTTAGCTGATGATTGATAATAAAGCTTGTTTGGCATGCTGTCCCGGGAGAGAGCCCTGAGCTTGTAAGATCCTCGAGCCCTGGGCTCCCTCCCGTTTGCAGGGCGAGAGGGGAGTTTGAGCTCAGTTAGATCTCGATAAACTCCCCCGGCTTATTCTAGCTGAATGGTGGAAATGAATGACTGAGGAGAGGAGTGCTTGCTTAGAGCTTGACTATAGTATTAATTTTGAGTGTTCAATTTATTTAGGGTGCGTGTTATTTGGACTGTGGGAGGAAACCGGGGAACCCGGGGTAAACCCACGCGAGCACGGGGAGAACAAGCAAAAACTCCGCACAGAAATGCCGATTGATTTAGTAGGGACTTAAACCAGCGGCATTCTTGCTGTGAGGCAACAGTGCTAATTACTGGGCCACCGTGTCGCCCATCTAAAAAGGAGGGAAAGTAGAGGTGGGTGGGGGGGTTCTTCAAGACGAAGATATTGAGATAAGAAAACTCTGGTTATTTATAGTGAGTTAGGAGTTGTCTGATTGGATAATCGATCATGGGTTAATGCAGGACAGCTGAGAACAATCATAAGCACGTGATCCTCTCGAAATTTGTTTATACATAAACTTCACTTAATTAAATTCTGTTGAAATATTAGTAGCATTGAACTTAATATTTTTTTTGTGTCAACATGACAGAATCAGCTTTTTTAGGGTAACGAGTTTCCATACATTTTTCAAGTTCAATCAAACTGTAGGATCTTGCAGTGTGGTCACTTTATTATTATCTATTCCAGAAACTCCTTTCACAAACATTTTGTAGACTTTATGAGCTTGAGGTCTTGTGTAAAGACTCCAGTGGTCTTTGATAGGAAACTCTGTGTTTAAAGCAGCAGTGAATAGGCCGTATACTCGCTCTACACACACTCACACGACTGAATAAAAACTTTATCTCCAGCGATTTGTTGGCTAACCGCTCATTACTGACTAACTGGGGTAATCATGGGTTTAGCTGGCAGCGTTTGCCATTAAAAAGAGGCATGTGGGACTGTACTGATCATTCCTGGAATTAACAACCACAGTGAATATATGGTCCAAGATTAATGTTTTGCAGAGATTTCATGAGAGAACTTCATTTCATTGTCAAGTAAAAGGTTTAATAAGAACGTTTGATTATCTGTGAATCTGTGTTTTTGACTCGAGAGCAAATTTGCATAAACACTAAATGAATGTTGGGTTATTTCGACCCAAATCAGGTAAAATATGGACAACTATAGACATCATTATTGGTGGAGTTAATCAGCCACAACAAATGAAAGTGATTTTTATTCTGACTTATTTTCATTTTCTTAAATAAAAAATGGTATAATTTAAAGAATTATTAACCTCTTTCTACACTCTCAGAAATAAAGGTACGCCAGTTGTCACTTTGGTACAAATTTGTACCTAAAAGATCCATTTTAATACCTCAATGGTACATATTGGTACCTAAAAAGTACAAAAGTGTTCCTCTTAAAATTTGTAGGTACTGATATATAGTTTTGAGGTACCAATATGGACCCTTTAAGTACAAATGTGTACCTTTTGAAAAGGTACCACCCCAGTGACAGCTCTCGTACCTTTATTTCTAAGAGTGTAGAATAAAATAAATATGAACAATTTCTCAATCCCATACATAACAGATATAATAAAAGTAATATTTTACAATCATCTTCATTCATTCATTTGCTTTTTTAGGCTTAGTTCTTTTTAATAATCAGGGGTCACCACAGCGGAATGAACCGCCAACTTTTCCAGCATGTTTTACACAGCGGATGCCCTTCCAGCAGCAACCTATCACTGAGAAACACGCATACACTCTTGCATTAACAACACATATACTATTTCCAATTTAGATGAATCAATTCCCCTATAGCGCATGTGTTTGGACTGTGGGGAAAACCGGAGCACCCGGAGGAAACCCACGCCAACATGAGGAGAACATGCAAACTCCATGCAGAAATGCCAACTGACCCAGCAAAGGCTCGAACCAGCGACCTTCTTGCTGTGAGGCGACAGTGCCCCCGTGTTGCCCTACAATCTTAAAGAGCCCCTATTATACATTAAAGAGGGTCATATTTTGGTTTTAAGAGTCTCCAACAACATACTAATATGTATGCAAGGTCAAAAAACACTTTCATGGTCTTATAATATGCATTTATTTTTACCTAATTATCCCAGCGACTCCCATATGAATCGTTCAGTGATTCAATTGTTCCCAAACCCCTCCTTACCGCCAAGCTACTGATCACATCGGTCACTGATTGGACCGATGACCGCCTGTTGCGATCAGTCGGCAGCGTTCAGCGCTGTGTGAAATATTGAAGTAGTCAGAGTGCAGAGTGTATGTGTGAGCATACCTGCCAACACTCCTAATTTTCCCGGGAGTCTCCCGTATTTTAGACCCACCTCCCGCCACCCTCCCGTTTATTTATCCCGGAAAACTTCCGTAATTTCAACCACAAACTGCACAAGGCTTGGCTATAATGCTGAGGCATTTTTGCAAAAATAAAC
>CAIGQZ010032222.1:10759047-10798367 GCA_903798205.1 Danio tinwini | reverse complement strand
ATCTATCTATCTATCTATCTATCTATCTATCTATCTATCTATCTATCATGCCAACAGTGACTTAAAATAAAGACAAGCCACTATAGTATTAAATGTACCACGTCAAAATAATAATTTATTTTGGTCTTGGTTTACATATTTAGTTATTTATTTGTTTTTAAAACTGAATGATTTTACTTTTTAAATAGGTTTCCAATGTCTCAGTTTAAAACCAGAGTGACGTTAGAGAAAAAGGAGTCAGACAAGAAAACACTTCCCCAGCCTAGATCTTCTTTAAAAGCCAGACATAAAGAAAGAAAAGAGAAAGAAGCTGGGAATCTCATCACATCCTCAGCTCTAAACAGAAACAGTGAACAAAACTCTACTCCGCCTACTTTTAGAAGACCTCCCCCTGTCGAGCCCCTTTTTGACCCAGAGCTTCGCCCATTTTTGCTTTCCACCCACTGCGATGCCCTCTTCATGTCACTGCGAGGACTCAAGAGGGAGGGGCTTCTGCTGGACTGCAGTTTAAATCTTCTAGGCCATGCCCACAAGGCTCACAGATTAATGCTGGCAGCTGTCAGTCAGACGGCGGAGGTGTGGCTGTCTGCTGGAGAGGCAGGGCTTCAGGAGGTGCCTGTGGATGGAGGAACGGTGACTCCTTCTGGGCTGAAGGCTGTACTGGACTTCTGCTACACTGGAGAAATTAACAGAGGAGAAACTGAGGAACTGCTGGAGGCCTGCAGGGGTTTGAGGGCTGAGAGACTGCTGAGATTGTGTGGAGGAGATTCAGTTTCATTTAGTGCGAGAGAAGAGAGAGAGAGGAGTTTGCAGCTCCTCCGAGCACTGTGGGAGAAGAATGTTGGCTGTGATGTCATCATACAGACTGACAGCGGAGACCGTTTCCCTGGTAAGTATAAGATCTCCTTTAACTTTAATGTTTTGAGAAGTAATAAAAAAAGAAAATAATTCAAGTTAATTATTGTTGCAAGTATGGAATTTTATGTGTGCATATACAGTGGGTACGAAAAGTATTCAGACCACCTTAACATTTTCACTCTTTGTTATATTGCAGCCATTTGCTAAAATCATTTAAGTTCATTTTTTCCTTATTAATGTCCACACAGCACCTCATATTGACAGAAAAACACAGAATTGTTGACATTTTTGCAGATTTATTGCAGTTTTCTCTATTGGTCTGGCCCAGGAATTACATTCTCAACACTTACAGTTCAGCCCAACACTATTGACCTTATTCTAAAATGCGGAAGTGCGCTCGTTTTTGCGATTGTTTTAGAACTTCCGATTCAGTCGCCTATGGGAGAAATGACTAGGAATAATAAACGGCTTAAATTGGTCATACTACTCGCTCTACAAACAAGTGTTTGCATGACTATACAGACAAAATAGAATAATATAATAATAAAACCTCAGTTTGCAACATCAAGCAGCAGAACGAGCTGTTTTTAACGTCTAAAAATGAATGGAAGTGAATGAGACCGGAAGTCTCGAGCCAAAACGATTCAAATGGCTGTGCCCGCTCGTACACGGAGAATAAGGTGAATAGCTCACTTGCAAAAGCTCATATCTTTCCCAAAACAGTTCGTTCATGTGTCAAAACAAAATTTCCTTCTCATTTAAATAGTCAGTGCACCCAAAATCCTTTGGCATTGCGTAAGCACTGCAAGTCTAAATGGTTACATGTTTTGTCACTATGACAGAGGATCATTGAAATATCCCTCTTGTCCACCTTTCAGTCTTAGCCCAGTTTTTGTAAATGGTTGTTGAACTGTTTTTTTTTTTTGTCTTTTGACAGAATGCAATTGTGTAAAAAACTAAATTAAAAAAATTGATAAGATTTAAAAAATTATAAGAAATAAGAATTTTCAGTCTGATCTCACAAGCAAATGTAAGGATTTTACATTTTGTCAGTTCAGTGGCTTATTCGTACGCGTTCTGTCGTATGAAAATGTACGATTTTAAAAAGGAGTGACACCAAACCACACCCCTAAGCCCAACCATCATTGGGGGATTTGCAAATCATACTAAATTGTACGAATGAGATCGTACAAATTCATTCGAATTAGCCACTAAATTAAAAAGTTACGTATTGCCGTGAGATAGTGTTGGGATTTTAGGTTAAGAGTAGCCTCCAAGGTTTGACATCATACATTGCACTCATACTGCCAATGAAATTGTAACTATTATCAATCACACACATAAAGTAATTAACATGCATCAGAATAAAAAATGTGCAGCATAATATACTGTAATATAAACACACAAACAAAAAAACTATAAAAATGAAATGCAGCCTACAGTGCTTGATTGGTCATCTGAGATGTGTGAAATTCCTCTTTTGTTAGTCAAGTTCTAGTGTCACCTGACTGTCAGATGCTGTAATAGATGGATCAAATGTTCCACAGATTCATATATGATATTCATGGTATTATGTTCTTGCTTAATTTAGAAAATTGAACACTATTGTGCATGTGATGAATTATACAATGAAATGACGCTGTTACATTTTGGAGCGAACAACCGTTGAACTGAGAATCAACAATCAGTTTAGATCAACTAGATCTATTCATTTGGAAATTGTGCTAAATGTAAGCTGTCTGTACTTAAACATTTGCAAAGATGAACTTAGACATTTGCAATTTGATGAAATGAATGAGAAAAATCCATTCTGTTGTGAACAATTGCCAAGTGCTTTGGAGGTTTGTCCATGTTGTTTTGAAAATGTAATTTCAGTTTCAAGAAATGAGCCAAAACAATGGAGAAAAACTGTAAAAAAGAAAAACTGAAAAATCACATGGTCCTAAGTATTCAGTCCCTTTGCTGTAACACTCCTATATTTAACTCAGGTGCTGTCCATTTCTTCTGATTATCCTTGAGATGGTTCTACACTTTCACTTGAGTCCAGCAGTGATTTGTTTGATTATACTGATTTGACTTGATTGGGGAAGCCACACACCTGTCCATATAAGACCTTACAGCTCACAATGCATGTCAGAGCAGATGAGAATCATGAGGTGAAAGGAACTGCCTGAAAAGCTCAGAGACAAAGTTGTGGCAAAGCACAGATCTGGCCAAGGTTACAAACAAAATCTGCTGCAATTAAGGTTCCTAAAAGCACAGTGGCCTCCATAATCCTTAAATGGAAGATGTTTGGGATTACCTCTTCCTAGAGCTGTCCATCTGGCCAAACTGAGCTATCGAAGGAGAAGAGCCTTGCTGAGAGAGATAAAGTTGAACCTACAAATCACTGTGGCTGAGCTCCAGAGATGCAGTCGGGAGATGGGAGACAGTTGTAGAAAGTCAACCATCACTGCAGCCCTCCACCAGTAGAGGCTTTATGGCAGAGTGGCCTAGCGGAAGCCTCTCCTCAGTGCAAGACACATGAAAGCCCGCATGGAGTTTGCTAAAATGGTGAGAAGTAAGATGCTCTGGTCTGATAAGATCAAGATTTTGATGGTCAAGAACTTTTTGGCCTTAATTCTAAGCGGTATGTGTGGAGAAAACCAGGCACTGCTCATCACCTGTCCAATACAGTCCTAACAGTGAAGCATGGTGGTGGCAGCATCATGCTGTAGGGGTGTTTTCACATGCCAAGTACAAGGATATCCTGGAGAAAAACATTGTCCAGAGTGCTCAGGAACTCTGGGCCGAAGGTTTACCCTCCAACAAGACAATAACCCTAAGTGTAGCAGAAGCCAGCTAGTGAAGTGCTGTGCAGGTAAACCTCACATCTCTGACGTCTAAAATAGGTGCTCTAGCAACAGACGCTAGAGGCCATAGACTTAGGCCTCCTTGTTAGAGCAACCGACTCCCATGCGGAAGGTTGCCGGGTCGATCCCAGCTCAGAACGGGATGAGTGGTGTAGGACCAGCGGGGTAACATAAGCACACAGCTAAAATAATGAAGGACTGGCTTCACAGCAACTCCAAGACTGTTCTTGAATGGCCCAGCCAGAGCCCTGATGTAAACCCAACTGAGAATCTCTGGAGAGACCTAAAATAGCTGTCCATCAACGTTTACCATCTAACCTGACAGAACTGGAGAGGATCCGCAAGGAGGAATGGCAGAGGATCCCCAAATCTAGGTGTGAAAAACATGTAGCATCTTTCCCAAAAAGACTCATGGCTGTATTAGTTAAAAATGGTGCTTTGGAGCAAAAATGTCAACAATTCTGTGTTTTTTCTGTCAATATGGGGTGCTGTTTGTACATTAATGAGGAAAAAATAAACTTCAATGACTTTAGCAAATGGCTGCAATATAACAAAGAGTGACATATTTAAGGGGGTCTGAAAACATTCTGTACCCACTGTATATATATACTACTATCTATTATAAACAATTATAAACTAATTGTTTTAAAAGCAATGGGTTTACTCACTTTTTTATAGGTAAACTCAACTAATTGCTTCAAAAGCAGCATTAAAGGGCACCTATGGTGAAAAATCTACTTTTCAAGCTGTTTGGACAGACATATCTGCATGTATGGAGTATAGACCGTCATATTGAGGTGATATAAACACACCCAGTGCTTTTTTTCAATTTAACAACATAAAAACGGTGGACCAATTGGAGCGGTTTTCAGACCGACCGCAACTTGACGTAGGACTGCGGTCCCCCCGCCCACCGAATTGATTGACAGCTGCGTATTAACACGTCTCCGTAGTAACGTGTGTAATCATATCAAACAGACACAGCACCAGGACGTGAGCAAACTAAGCAACCATAAATAAAAGGTCTGTTCAGTTTGCTAGGATCATCAATCATCATCAAATGTGATCAAGAGTGAGTTTTACAAGTTTAAAATGTTTTAAAACAGTGCATGTGTGTAATGAATTACAGCCATTTACTTCATCAACACAACCGCGTGTCAGAACAATCATAAAAGACGCTTCAATCCCGGTTTGTGGACGTTAAATCAGGTTTATTTTGTACATTAACATAACAGATATCCATACAGCAGTGGAGATTAACCTGTATTCTGTCACATTTGCGTGCAAAAACAGTGCAAAGCTAAACGCGCGCTGTCTGTGTGTGCCTGTCAGCGCTATGTGTGTGTGTGTGTGTATTTGTGTGTGTGCGTGAACTTTGTAACGACATTGTGTGTGACTCATCCTGCAACTCCACAACATGCATCAAATACTCATTGGTAAAGTTCTTACTTGTTGTTTTTCCTCACAAATGTTACGTGAGATCTTATTCCTTCGTGTTTGTCTGTTGTCTGATGCAGCCGAGGGAGCCGCTGCCAGGCACGTGGAAACGGTGGGCGTGAAGGACTAGCCTTAAAGGCGCAGTACACAAAACCGCTAGCTGATGCTAAATGCTACAAAAAAGGAACTTATGACGGGTATAATAAAAAATCTGATGGGTGTTTTTAGATTAAACTTTACAGACACATTCTGGAGACACAAAAGACTTATATTAAATCTGGAAAAAGTGGTAACCTATGTGCCCTTTAACTCACTTTTCAAAAAATAAAGTCAACTAATAGCATCATAAACAAAGTGTTTGCTCATTTTTAAAAACAAATAATTGCTTTAAAAACAGGTTTACTCACCATTTTAAGTCATCTAATCTCTAAAAACAACAGGTTTACTACGTCAACTAATCGCTTTAAAAGCAAGTACGGCCTTTTTACAGTGTACAAAATGTGACAGAAACCTCAACAATGGCAAAAACAACAGACTAACTTTGCAAATGAATGTTATCACAATCATCTATATACATTTTGTTGCATATTTCCCCATGGCTTCTCTCTTCCAGCTCATCGTGTCATATTAGCGGCTGGCACGGACTACTTTCGCGCTCTGTTCTGCGGAGGGTTACGTGAGTCTAGAGCAGATGTGGTTTTTCTGCGTGGCATTTCTTCCTGGATTCTGTGGGATCTGCTGGACTTTATCTACTCCGGCCGGCTGAAACTGAGCAGCACAAATGTGTGGGATCTGACAGAAGCAGCAGCACAGTTTCAGCTGCAGGGGGCGCTGGAGCTCTGCTTAAACTTTCTGCAGGACCACATGGACGAAAACTCCTGTTTAGACGTTTTGGCTCTGGCTGAAGCCTTCAGTCTGGAGGATCTGGCCAGACGGGCAGAGGATTATGTTTTAGCTCACTTTCAGAGGGTCTCGGAGGGGGAAAAGTTTAAGGATCTGCCCTACATTCAACTGAAGCGTTTTCTGGACAGAGACACACTCAATGCAGATAGTGAGGTGAGAGTACAAAAACAGAGTTGAAGTCAGAATTATTACTTCTTACTGGCCACTTTATAAGGTACACCTGTCCAACTGCTTGTTTACGCAAATTTCTAATTAGCCAATCACATGGCAGCAACTCAATGCATTTAGGCATGTAGACATGGTCAAGACAATCTGCTGTAATTCAAACCGAGCATCAGAATTGGGAAAAAGGGTGAACGTGGCATGGTTGTTGGTGCCAGACGGGCTGGTCTGAGTATTTCAGAAACTGCTGATCTACTGGGATTTTCACGCACAACCATCTCTAGGATTTACAGAGAATGATCTGAAAAAGAGGAAATATCCAGTGAGCGGCAGTTCTGTGGGCGCAAATGCCTTGTTGGTGCCAGAGGTCAGAGCAGAATGGCAATGATAGAAAGGCATCTCTAAATACACAACACCTCCAACCTTGAAGCAGACGGGCTACAGCAGCAGAAGACCACAGAAGAACAGGAAACTGAGGCTACAATTCACACAGGCTCACCAAAATTGGACAATGGAAGATTGGAAAAATGTTGCCTGGTCTGATGAGTCTCCATTTCTGCTGCCACATTCGGATGGTCGGGTCAGAATTTGCAATCAACAACATGCAACCATCCTGCCTTGTATCAATGGTTCAGGCTGGTGGTGGTGTAATGGTGTGGGGGATATTTTCTTGGCACACTTTGGGTCCATTAGTACCAATTGAGCATTGTGTCAATGCCACAGTCTACCTGAGTATTGTTACTGACCATGTCCGTCCCTTTATGACCACAGTGTACCCATCTTCTGATGGCTACATCCAACAGTATAACGCACCATATCATAAAGCGTGAATCATCTCAGACTGATTTCTTGAACATGACAATGAGTTCACTGTACTCAAATGGCCTCCACAGTCACCAGCGCTCAATCCAATAGAGCACCTTTGGGACCTGGTGGAACAATAGATGGCATCATGGATGTGCAGACGACAAATCTGCAGCAACTGCATGATGCTATCATGTCAATACGGAGCAAAATCTCTGAGGAATATTTCCAGTACCTTGTTGAATCTATGCCACGAAGGATTAAAGCAGTTCTGAAGGCAAAAGAGGGTCCAACCGGTACTAGAAAGGTGTACCTAATAACGTGGCCAGTAAGTATATATACATATATTCATTAAAGATCAACACAAAAGAACCAAACACTCATTTTAGCAAAAACGCCTGCTAATTTACTGAGCATGCCAAAGTTCCTTATGTAGTGACTGAATGCTCTCACTGCATCATAATCTGTGTATTCAGACTGGCTGTGTGTGTATCTGCAGATAGACGTGTTCAGAGCTGTGGTGAACTGGGTCCAGGAGGATAAACAGCACAGACTGTCTGATCTCTCTGGACTGATGCAGAGCGTTCGCTTTCCTCTCATGAGGCCTGAGGAGCTGCGGGAGGTACAGCACTTCTGAATGAACAAACACACACTGTTTATGTCTTCACATCTATGAAAATCTCCTGTTCAGGTGCAGGAGTGTAAGCTGATGCTCAGGAGTCCAGAGGGAAAAACAGCTCTGGATGTTGTGAAGAATCTCTTGTGTGACAATCAGAGATCGATGGACTGCAAGCCACGCACACCGAATCAGGTAATACACTGGTAGAGGGGCTTCATTAAAGGGGATCTATTTTGCAAAAATCACTTTCATAAGGGCACAGGCATTTGTAGCTCTGCCCTCTTTTAAGAAGAGCACAATCTAATTTGAATTTAAAGTAACAGTCACCAAAATGGCCCCCTGGGAAAGTCATTTTCTGGTTATTAAGCATATATATTAAGGTAACACACTGTTAATACATTTTTACTGTAGATGATTGTTGAAACTATGGTCATTTATTACAGTTTACTATAAAAACATTTGGTATATTTCAGAACCCTCACTAGAGGTCGCTAAAGATTTTCTATGTGCTGCTACTTTTTTGTTTGTGTTTTATTTAATCTGCATTAGGTTTTGGTGATTGTCGGTGGAGATTGTGTGAATGAGGATTTCGAGCGTCGAGAGCCGAACCTGTGCCTGTGGTTTGCCTGTCGGTTTGAGCGTGGAGAAGGCCTCAAGTGCTCCATCGAGTGGAAACGTTTGGCCCATCTTCCTGAACCGCCACGTTTTCGCCACTGCACATGCGTCCTCAACAACACACTCTACATCCTTGGGGGACGCAAATACTACGGTGCCCTGGACATACTGAAGAGCGCTCTGAGGTGACAGTGAAGACTATCGAGACACAGAATCCACTCATATAAGTATGAATGGTAAAATTGCAATGCCAAATATAGCTGCCCTAGCAAAGTAATGCCTCGTTTCCACTGAGTGCTACAGTACGGTACAGTATGGTTCGGTATGGGTCACCTTTATCAGGTTTGTGTCTCTTGAGAAATGGCTACCATATCCAAGGAAAGGTAGCAGGCACGCAAATTGCCCATTTCCGACTTTCCACTTTCGAGGCTCTACTATTGAAATTACTAAATCCATCATTCCGAGTTCATATAATGGTCCAAAAGGCAATGATAATAATAAAAAAAATTTGTTCATGTTTTAGGTTGCTGAGAGAATCATTTGCTTCTTAGTTTTTTCAGGCTTCTCCTTAGTTTTTCCGAGCATCACTCTGGCATTTTTCTGTTTCTGAAAGGTTTCTGAAGCACTTCAATAATCCTCTTTTGTTGTGCTAGGAACATTTCAGAAAGGGTACCCAAAAATTGGTATGGTAAGGTTTGCTTTTTGGTACCTTTTGACATTGGAAAGGGGCATAAAAGCATACCGTACCGTACCACTCACTGGAAATGGGCCATTAGTCTAAGCAAAGCAACATTAGCTATGTGTCCATCCACTTATTTTTATGTGCATTTTTGAGATGTGCATAAAAAAAAAACGGTTGATGGAAAAGACATGATGCGCATACATTTTGAAAATAACTGAGTAGGATAAACTCTTTATTCCATAAGAAAAAATGAGCATAAACTACGATGGAAACAATTTTACAGCAAAATTCCACTATGCGCATTAAAAAAGGTCATGGGATTTTTGTTATAAGAGATCATGTGATGATTAAAATGTTTGTAAATGAACAAACCAGCAGGCTGAGCACATTATAAACCATCTGAAATGTTGTGTTGGTCATTCTAAAACGCCTTACCATTTAAGTATGTGTTATATTATTAATGACATCCAAAATCAAGAGCGTCTGTGCTCCGCGTCTGACACCTTCAAACCGTGCGTTCACTGCGTGTCAGGATTGCCTTCTGAGGCGCAAGTCATTTATTAGATGAAGAAATAATTGACGCAGCTCCTCTTATCGCAGCGATTTCAGTTTTTACTCTTGATATTTGCCGCTATATTCGCACGTCTTTAACGTGATAATCCAGTTTTGCGCATAAAGTTTATGCGCATTTTTGGATGGAAACATAGCTAGTGTTAATTAGAAAGGTTACTTTATTTGGTTGTCCACACAAATATGTTTTGATTTAAAGATGCAAACTTTACTCTCCATTTTGACCTTCCATCCACACTGAGACAGTGTTTTTAGGCAATGAAAACATATAGTGGATACATTTTGATGGACTGTGAAAACGGAGGTGTTCAAAACCATTGGTGCATTTTTGGTGCACGTCTTTGGTGCAAGTACGATGCAAGCCTGGATTAACATCTATGTTGATCCTGGAATATCATTTTTATTTTAAAACGTAATCCATACCTATTCCCTCCCCCTAAACCCAACCATAACTGTAAATTATTCCCAAAATCAGAGGGGAATAATAGCTGGATAACAATCAGGTAGAAGTTCATAAGTCTTACCGTAAGCCTAAACTTAACATAAACGGTAAACAGATCACTTAATTCTGATTAACTGATTGGGATGTTGATCCAGGAACATGTCTGACTTGGTGAAATCAGGATAGGGCATTTTCAGTCATGTGACCAATTCTGCTAAAATGGTGGAGTGCATTGTACAGCAGTTGTTTTGGATGCTCTCCGTTTGGACAGTAGTGTTAAAATTAATGTCAGTTTGTTCATGCTCCAGGTTTTCATCGAAGGACACAGCACGTTTACTCAGAGCTGTTGTTTTAACACATCCTCCAGGCAGTTTTCTTACTTGCTTTTGCAACTTAACTGTAGTAAAGCATTCACAATACTTCACTGAACAGTACTCCATAATGACAATGTGAAAAGTTTATTTGAGATCATAGCAAATTTCTAAAAAAATAAAATAATGTTTTGTTTTTAATTTGAGGACCAGTATTGTGAACCACTGGTCTAGTTGCAGGATGTTCTCGCAGCAGTCTATAGCATGATGATGCTATACTGGATCAGGTGCAATAGATAGTGGACATGGTAACGCTCATAGCTACTGTGATTGTTGGGTTAAGGTTTGAGGTAGGTGTAGATGTTAACAACACACAGTGTAATGGGTAATTTCATATTAGAAATAATTCTTGTTTCTCGTTTCAACTGCTCGCGCATGCTCATTCACTACTTATTGAACCTGATCCAGTACATCATCATGCTGTCCTCACTGCAGGCTGCAGTGAGGACACACTGTCAACTAATGGTTAGTCAACTATTATAAGTACAGTTTTAATGGAAACACTGTCATTCGGCCAAAGTTTAATCAACATTTAGAAACTTTTACACATAACTGTAATGGAAACCAGGCTGCAGATTTATAAAGACACAGAGATATCGATGAACTACTACAATTTCTGAATGTTTAGAAACAAATTTGATGTAACCAGAAAAAGGTGGTTTGCCATCTCCAGGTTGGAGGAAAGTCCTTACCCCAGGTGGAGGAGTTCAAATATCTTGGGGTTTTGTTCAAGAGTGAGGGAAGGGAGGAACGTGAGATTGCAGCAAAAATGCGGTCAATGTACCAGTCTGTTGTGGTAAAGAAGGAGCTGAACCAAAAGGCAAAGCTCTCGATTTATCAGTCAATCTACGTTCCCACTCTCAATTGTGGTTATGAGCTTTGGGTCATGACTGAAAGGACAAGATCTTGGATACAAGAAATGAGTTTCCTTCGCAGGGTGGCAGGTCGCACCCTTATAGTTAGGGTGAGGAGCTCTGTCACCCGGGAGAAGCTCGGAGTAGAGCTGCTGCTCCTCCACATTGAGAGAAGTCAGCTGAGGTGGCTTGAGCATATGTTTCGGATGCCTCCTGGATGCCTACCTAGGGAGGTGTTCCATGTCCCACTGGAAGGAGGCCTCGGAGAAGACCCAGGACATGCTAAAGGGACTATGTCTCTCTGCTGGCCTGGGAACGCCTCGGGATCCTCCGGAGGAGCTGGAGAAAATGTCTAGCGAGAGGGAAGTCTGGGGTTCTCTACTGAGACTGCTGTCCCCATGACCCGGCCTCGGAAAAGCAGATGAATGAATGATGTAACAAAGTCTTATCCAAGGAAACAATAGTGTGACCATGGCAGATAAATAAAATGCACCTGAAACAAAAGATTTGCAAAGGTTTTAAAGCTTGATAAAGAAGTGTATTAAAAGTGTGTTTGTGCAGCAGTTTGAGAGGCTGTTTCTGTGTGCAGATTTGATCCAGCTCAGGGCCGATGGGAGCGTCTCCCCGACATGTCCAGACCCAGGGATTATTTCGCGGCTGTGTGTCACAGAGGGAAGGTGTTTGTCCTGGGCGGAAACTGTGATGACGTGAACTGTCTGGACACAGTGGAGTGTTACACACCTCAGGAAAACACATGGAGGTCCACAAACATGTCTACTCATATTGAATACAGAGGCTTTATTTATGATCGCAGAATTAACAGTTTTGATTAAGTTGCTGGCATTCTATTGAAAATAAATGAAGCAGATTGGGTGTCATGTATTAAAGCAATTTGTTGAATTAGTTTTTTAAATTAACTAAATACAAATGCACGTGCCTGTACCTGCATATCTCATTTATTCATTGTTTTTTGGTCAAATGCGATTTAAATAGTTAGGCGATTTACATAATCGTCAGATCGCCGTTTTCACATTGCATGACAATTGAGAGTGGCATTCAGTTGCTGTTGTGTTCATACTGCATGATGGATCTGTGACTGGAGGATACTCAATGTAGGACTACAAAACAATCTGTGACAATTCTGTCTGGCTCACAAAAGCATGATAAAAATAATGCTAATATCACTCAAGATCACGTGCGAGAATGGAAATAGTAGCCTGCAATAAATATCTGAAATGATCTGCCACTGAAATGGTCAGTGTGCTGAATGATTATTTAGAGTGTTAGGGCAAAAAGTAAAGAAAATTATGGAGCAGGAAATGTTTGCTGCTAAGACTGATTAAGTAAATCTTTTTTTATTTGTGTTGAATGTGGTTGTAAAGCTTATTTATTCTGATATTGTGGTCTAAAACCCCTCCCCAAACTCTCCACTGACTTGTATCCTGTTCTCTCATTGGCTGTTGGTCATCGGTGATGTATTTTTGTCAGTCAGAACTGATTCCTCAATTCATTTAAATTTTCACCAACAATTCGCTTAGATCACATTTGTGATCATTCAAACTGTGCGAATGTGCCTCATGTAAATCAGCATCGATTTCAGGCGTTTCACTAAACTTGTCTGCAAGCAAAAATCGGCCAAAATTGTGCAATGTGAATTCAGCATGGACCCTTTTCACGAGACTATTATGACACGTTTAACAGTCATCATAATCTTAAATGGTTTTTTATTATGTATGATTTTTTTATTATGTATGTATATTTACATGTAATCATGAATGTATTATATCATTGTTATGGCCCAAAACTGGCTCGCATGACAACCTCAAAGTTTGAGCCCAAACATAATGGACACAGACGCTTGAACTATTTATAAATAAATTTATAATTTAACTTTACAATAAACTTTATTTTCAATAAATCAAATGTTCCAAAAGAAACAACAAAATATTAACAAAAATCAGGTAGACAGCTAGGGTAGCTAAGAAAACAGGTCCCTGACTGCAACTGTTTTAAATGGACAGATCTTACCTATCACTCCCATAAAAGGAATAAAAACAGGTTAGTCTTCCGGGACACTGCTTTCCTGGCATGCGGGAGAGACTGAGCCTCCAATGCTGGCAGCCTTAAATACCGGAAATCCCAGTGACATCACCGGCGTCATCCAATCATGAACAAGCCATGTGGAAAACTCCACCTAAAACTTAAGCGCAACAAGCACACATCCGCAACAAATTAATGAATTAAATAAAACACAGACCTGCGTAACAATCATCTTTGCATCAAATTACAATTACCATTTATGCGAGGTGTGTAATGCAGCGTCGATGGGCGCAGGGCAGTAAATTTGACGTTGTTCTCTCTTCTGGCTGCCGTTATCAGTCTCACACAATTTTTTTTTCTGAAAGTCTTGATAACATCATTATGGAGTTTTTCTCATATTATTTCAGCAAGTTGGATTGTAAAAAAAAATTGTTGTACTCTCCCATTCACAGCACTCTAATTTTACCCAACTATGACGACTTCCGCTATTGAGAAACCCGGAAATGTAAAAAGGGTTTGTTAGTGTTTTTGTGATTTTTCCTGGCTGATCTTACGAGGAAACGTAACTATTTTACGTTTTGTCAGTTCAGTCGTATGAATTCAAACAAGTTCAGTTGTACAAAACTGTACGATTTTAAAAAGGAGGCGTGGCACCCAACCCCATCCCTAAACCCAACCGTCATTTGGGGATAACCAAATCGTACAAAATTGTACGAATTAGATCATACGAATTTATATGAATTAGCCACTAAATCAAAAAGTTACGAATTGCCGTGAGATATCGTTGGATTTTTCAGTAAATGCATGAAGTTATGCCAGCCCTAAAAAAAAGTGTGACTTTAATTCCGGAAAATATGGTTAATGATATTGAAACTGCATGCTGTCAACTCCCTCAAAAAGCCAGGGTCATCAAATCTGACATATTTTTTCTGTCATCTTTTGGCACACAGGTTAACTCATCCTCTAGATGTGCCTCTCTGTGGTCACGCCGCTGCTGTGCTCAACGGAGAGATCTTTGTGTCGGGCGGTTGTGACTCTCATCTGCGCTGCTATCCCTGTCTGTGGCACTACGACCCGGTGCATGGCTGCTCCAAACGCGCACTCATGACTGAAGGGGTGGGACGGGCTGGTCATGTGATGCTGGTTTCAGGACACCAATTGGTTGTAGCCGGAGGAATGCAGCCGGTGTGGGCGGGGTTTAGAGACCAGCTGCAGTGTGAGTCCTATGATCCTGTTTATAACTCCTGGACGTCGTTCCCTCTGCTGCCCAGACCGCATCTCTCCCCTGCAGCAGCCACTCTTGATGGACACCTGTATGTTTTGGGAGGATCTTCAGCCGATTCAGCTCGTGATACACCCTGGGTTCATCGATACAATCCACAGGCAAAGTGCTGGGATAAACTTGGAGCAATGCCACGACCTTACACAGATCTGGCTGCATGTGCTTTACAGCTACCTGTCAGCCTGAAGAGCTGAATTACTCACTAACTCACTTTCCTTCAGCTTATTTCCTGCTCCATCAGGGATCCACCACCAATTACTTTAGTATGTTTTATACAGTGGATATCCTTCCTGCCATAACCTATCCATACATTTACCTTTGGCTTAGAAAGGGATTATTAAGGGATTATTTATCAGGGGTCGCCACAGCAGAATGAACTGCCAACTGATCCAGCATATGTTTTATGCAGTGGATGTTTTTCCAACTGCAACCCAGTACTGGGAAACACCCATACACTCTCGCATTCACACACATACATACACTACGGCCAATTTAGCACTGTGAGGTGACAGTGCTAACCACTAAGCCACTGTGAACCCCCTGCCGTAACCCAGCACTGATTATCCAATTCAGCAATATCACATGTCTTAGGAATGTGGGGGAAACTGGAGCACCTGGTGGAGACCAATGTAAACACAGGAAGAACATGCAAACTCCACGCATAAAGACCTCCTCGTCCAGCCAAGGCTTAAACCAGTGACCTTCTTGCTGTGAGGTGACCATGCCAACTACTTAGCCACTGTGCCGCCCCTAGAGCTGAAACAACACCATGTAATTTCTCACTCACCTTCATCTTAGTCCCTGCTTTATCTGAGGTTGCCCCAGAGGAATAAACCTGTAATTACCTTGGCATTTGTTCTACCTGCGGATTCCTGATACTGCTTCCTGCTACTGTACAACCCCATGTAATTTCTAGAAGTCACTAATATTATGTTTTTTTTCCCTAGCTAGCTGACTAGTGAACAACAAAAGGCTGAAAATCTCCCACTTGTTCCACACCTGTTTGAGTTTCTTTGTACTGCTGAACGTAAAAGAAGCTGTTTTGAATGATGCTGCGGTCACACTAGAGTTTGACCGTGCAAAATTCTGTTGTACGGCGATGCGAAAAGAGGCGGGATTAAACAAGATGATTAGAGCAATTGGTCCTTGTTTCGAGTTCCTGTCAAGAGAGGTCATGTTTTGATCTTTGATTGGTCTCACGCAATCATGTGATGCGATTTCACAGGTCAGAGTTCACCAAGCTTGAACCAACGCAGCGAACTGCGAACCTTGTCGCACCAGCTTGCGACACATTCGCATGCATTCGAATGAGAGTCTATGGGAAGAAAAGTGCAGCGTGACCGCAGCTTTCCCTGCTGAAAAATCCAGTTTAAACCAGCCTAAGATGGTTGGCTGGTTTTAGCTGGTCAACCAGCCTGGTTTTAGAGGGGTTTTGGCCATTTCCGGGCTGGTTTCCAGCCATTTCCAGCCTGGCCTTAGCTGGTCAGGCTGGGAGTTGACCAGCCAAAACCAGTTATGTCCAGCTTAAACCAGGCTGGTCAAGCTGGTTTTAGCTGGCGTAAGCTGGTCATTTTTCAGCCTGACCAGCAAGGACCAGGCTGTAAATGGCTGGAAACCAGGTTGGAAATGGCCAAAACCCCTCTACAACTCCAGCCAACCAGCTAAGGCTGGTTTAAGCAGTTTTTTTTCAGCAGGGTTATGGTGGTATAGCAAGTGAAACAGTGCTGAGATATTTGGGAGTGGTGCGAGGCCTGTGGTACAAGTGCTATTTAGCATCACCTGTGTGCCATATTCCCACAGAGCAGCTTTTCTCAGTCCTGGCCCTCGTGCCATGGTGTTGGATATTTTACATGTTTCTCTCATGCAACACAGCTGATTTACATAGCCAGCTCATTACAAGAGCTCCATGCACGAACTGACTGACATGTTTACACGCAATGTGCATTGTTTCCTAGTTCCTTCGCCTTCATTGCTCTTTACCTGATCATGAGAAACCCTTATTTCCAAGAATCTTACTAGAGAATCATGAAGTGTGACATAATATACTTCAGTAAATAAACACAATATAAACTCACATATCGCATACTAAAAAATTCATTTACTGGAAATGAAACATAAATTCTCCAAGCTGAAATCAATCAAACTGAATATCCTGTAGAGTCCACTTTGCAGGGCACTTCTTGTTGAATTAGAACAAATGTAATCTGACGTAGAAAGAGAAACCTACGACGTGCAGGGCGGTGGGGCGCAAGGAGCAGGATTGAGAAACTCTGCCACAAAGAGGAGCTCTGGAAAGATAAAAAGTGGAGTGACAACAGTAGAAGATGAGAGGACCATGCCTGCTGATTGCTTTCAGTTTGAGTTTAGGCTGTCATCACGTTTGTCATGTTTATTTTATTTATTAAAGTTGGAAAAGGTTCATTGTCATTAATAAATTATTTGTAAATGTATTTGTAATTAATGACGACCAGTAGCCAACGTGGTGAATCTAGGGCCCCGTTTACACTGCCAGTTAAATGTGTAAAAAATCAGATTTTTTGCTCATATGTAACACAGATTAGATCTGTTCATTGACCGTGTAAACACGGAAAAAAACACATGCATTCAGATATTCCGAGATGGATTTCAGGCCTCCTTCATACATGGAAATAAATCAGATATAAATCGGATATGTGACAATGCGACTATCATGTAAACAGGCAGATCGGCTTTATTGAAGCATTCTGTTTTGTACGTCATTAAACTTGTGACAATGTGGTATGTCCAGTGGTGGAAAGAGTACTGAAAAATCATACTCAAGTAAAAGTACCATTACATGAGTAAAAGTATCTGCTGTAAATATTACTCAAAGTATGAGTAAAAAGGAACCCTTTAAAAAGTACTCAAGAGTAGTAAGTATTACGCTGTGAAAAGCTGATGTGTTTACATGTAATTTGTGCATGTGTGTGTAAACGTAACATTCTGTAGTGCATCTAGTTATTGCCCAGCAGGCACACAACATCACGACACATTAATATTAGGTTAGATTTCAGTTGTGATGTCAGGTGACCAAAATTAAACGTCAAGCCAGCAGCTAAGGACATTATTTTGATGTCAAATAATGATGTCAAATGACGTTGATACTTGGTTGATTTTAGGTTGTTAGAAAGTGACCAAACATCCAGCGTTGAGCCAACATCTTAAACCAACGTCATATTGACGTCAAATACTGACATTTATTTGTCAGGTACAGCAACCAAAATTCAACATCTGATAGATGTCATTGGAGTAACGTTCACACAATGTCAATCTGTAACATCATTAGACGTTGATATTTGGTTGGTTTTAGGTTGGACGTTGGACATTGGCCTGATGTTGAGTTCTGACGTCAACCCGATTTTCATATCCAAACAAAATGCAACATCCCCATGACATTAGAGTTCAACGTCAATCAGACGTAATGTTGATGTCCTGTGCCTGCTGGGTGTTTAAGACCATTTCAGTCATCATACAGTAAACATCCGTCATCTCATCAGTGACATGCATCTAAACAGTCTCTGGGTCAATGCATGTAAAGATTTTAAACATCTTCATGGACACTTTTAATACTTCCAAACAGTTTGCTGCAATTATAAAGTGCACACGTCTTGGGGTAGTTCATTATGATGAGATTTACCTTCTATGGCATGTGCGATTTGATTGGACAGGAATCTCAGGACAGATTTTTCTAATCCCCATAGACAATAAAAATAAAGTAGTGACAGCAGGTTAAAGGACAGTAGTGGAGTAAAAGTACAGATACTGCACTAAAAATGTACTCAAGGGAAAGTAAAGGACACATTTTTTAAAACAATTTAAGTTACAATTCCTGAGAAAAACTACTCACAGTCATTTGAGTATTTGATAGTTGCTACTTTACACCACTGGGTATGTCTTCGCAGTGTAATGACGTAGAAGAAAGAGCATGTGTGGAGACGCCGCAAGGTAAACAACTACAACAGAAGAAACATGGAGAAGTGGTCAGTCGCCACAGTTTACTCCCACCAGACCTGAGATCTCTCTTGTACCCACAAATTCCTCTGAATGGTGGAGGACACTATATATAAACCATAGGAGCAAAGCTTCGATGACGGCCCTTTCCCTCCACCTCAAAATAATTTTAAAGTTGGCCGAACTTCACATATTTTACAGAGCTAAAAGCAAGACAATTTCTTCCGTCGTGTCTAGTGTAGCGCAGATGCTAAAACCTGCCTTTATGCATGTGCAACATTGTAAAATGTATAGCAAAGTGTACACACATGAATCGGATATGGGTCACAATTAAAAGAATGTGTAAGCGGACAGGCAGAAATCAGATATAGGCAACAAATCTGGCATCAACGGAATTGATGGACATCAATTGGGCATCAAGACCTGAGTGTAAACAGGGCCTAAATGTTCAATGTGTTCAACAATGCATTTCTCATGAGTTCAGCTGTGTGCTTCTGCTTTACATCCTTTCACAAATCCTCTTCTGTAAAAAAAACAAAAACAGTGAAGTGCTAAAATGACTCAAATTAAACAACCCCAGTGTCATATAAATCAGTGCAGATTTTCCACAACAGCATAACAGAAGAGCACCGCAGCACACTGGACAAACAAATACATGTTTTATTCACAATTAATCAAATTTGACAGTGTAGCTATGAATGTAAATATCAGCAGAGAAAACCACTGAACCTAACCTGAGAACCCAATTGTGTAGTTATGACACGACACAGAGATATTGTGCTGATGGGGACATATAACAATATGGCAAAAGATGTCTTTCACCAAAGAAGGTCCATGCTGACTCCAAAGGCAGATACTGATAAGATCAGGGCCTGTTGTGTGGACTTTGGGGGTTTTACGATGTGGTCACATGTTAATTGGTCAGTTTGAATGTCTCAGCATTTGGGCTTTAGTCACATGGTCAAGAAGATACAAAATAGCTGGTAAACTTTGCTCTGGCTCTTTTCCTGGTCTGTTCTCTTCCTGGTCTGCTTCTCTCCTGTTCTGCTCCTCTCCTTCTCTGGAGGTTATCTTCTCTGGCTCTACTGCTCCCAGGCCCTTTGAGGCATACTTACACTCTCTCTCTCTCTCTCTCTCTCTCTCTCTCTCTCTTTCTCTCTCTCTCTCTCTCTCTCTCTCTCAGGTAACTTTAAATTGACATTTAAACTGGGTATAATTATTATCATATGTTTTTATCATTTCATGTTTTATCATTTTATATAATTTTATTTTTAACTAATTCAGTTGTAACCATAGATAATTATTGTTATTAAATAATTTTATTTTCAAGTATTCGTGAATTACTTTTGATTTAACATCAACACTTAATTGCTCCATATTGCAATACAATACAATCACATAATATCAACGCTCTCCCACATTTTTAGCTACTAATACTGCCCTTATTTCTGTTTTTGGTATAAGATTGCAGAAGGATGGTTTGACTAGAAATGTTTTGTACCATTCTACACAACATTTGCATCTGTTTTTTATTTACTCTCTGTGTTCTTTCACCTTCAATAATCCAGTGACCGACAGCATGATTTTCACCCAAACACAATATTCCATATAAACAAATGCATATGATAATAAAGATTCTTACAGTTGAGATGGATTTTCTCTGTGAAGCCGTTACGGAAATATGAATTTTGAAAATACAGACTCAACTCTACCATATTTAAATTAACACACTTGCAAAGAAGTATAGAATCACACAGAGAGGACATATGCAAATACATGTGAATGAGGAAGAAAAATGAACAAAGCCTTTGTTTAGAGTAATAAACAAATGTTACGTGCTGAATGAAGGATGAGAGCAGATACAGAATAATCTCATAGTCTGAAGCTGCAGACAGAAACATCAGACTGAGGACAGAAACACACCAGCTCTGAGGTAAGAACTACACACATCTACATTATTTACACACAAATAGACTTCAGACATAGTAATGCTAATGATTATGAATCATGTTATGAAGCTAAAATGTTTTGTCAATGTCAGTTTCTTCCTCAGAAATGGCTCAAACTCTATATTTCCCTCTTCTCCTCATTGGTGAGTGTGTTTGTAGTTTTATTTATGGTTTACAGTTTCATTAGGTTTGACTCTGTTCTGAAAAACATTAAAGCAAGTGTCTCTTTCACAGCTCTCTGCTCCTTATCTGAATGTGTTCAGCGTCAGTATCACTTTATAAATGAGGAGAAGAACTGGACTGAAGCTCAGAGATACTGCAGAGAGAAATACACAGATCTGGCCACCATTGACAACATGAATGACATGATCCAGCTGAAGAAGAGTGTGAATGATGTACGTCTTTGGATTGGTCTTCAGAGGACAATTGATTATAATTGGCATTGGTCTTCAGGTGATCCTGCGCTCTTTCTGAACTGGGCATCTAGACATCCAGTCGGCAGTGATAATTGTACTTATATTTCAAATGGACTGTGGTATGTTTGGCCATGCAGCGCCATCTCATCCTTCATCTGCTACAACAGTGAGTAGAAACCTCTACAGTAACAAATATTCACTTAGTAAAGATGATTCAAATGAAATTCAATGTGATAAAAGTAAATATTAAACATTAGTGTAATATAAATACAAATAAATACATTGTTTTGTACATCTGAAATATCTACTGTTAACTGAAATGGGAAAAAAGTAAAAGACAGGTTAAATTGTGTCTTTCGGCTCTTAGTTTAATAACCTAAAATATCATAGTAATATTCATAAACATAACAAAGACCCACAGCAACTTTTCTGTAATACAGTCATTTGGTTCTGTTCACAGACAAACATTTATTTAAGAATAATGTTAACTTGATTTATTAATGTTTACTATTTGATTTTGAAGTGAGCAGAGACCTGGTGTTTGTCGATCAATCAAAGAACTGGAGAGAAGCTCAGAGTTACTGCAGACAGAATCACATTGATCTGGTCACTGTGAGGAACCAGAATGAGAATCAACAGCTGGAGAAGTTCATTAGAGACAGAAACTCATCTGGATCTGCAGTCTGGATCGGTCTGTTCAGAGACTCATGGCAGTGGTCAGATCAGAACAACTCCTCATTCAGATACTGGAATACAAATCAACCTGATAATTATAAAAATAATGAAAACTGTGCAGAGATCACTCAGAATGATCAGAGACGATGAAATGACAACTCTTGTGGTAACCAGTTTCCTTTCGTGTGTCATGAAGGTGAGCAGATCCTCCAAACACACTCAATCCATCATCATCAGCTCCAGATCTCTTAAAGTTGACTCTACATGTCTGACATGACAAATTCCTCCACAGTATTTGTTCTGCATGTTGTTTTTGATCAGTCTCTCTCTAGTTTCTGCTTGTGCTTTGTTTTGTGTCCAGATAAACTGATTGTGATCCAGCAGAATCTGCCGTGGTCTGAAGCTCTGAGATACTGCAGACAGAATCATGTGGATCTGGTCTCGGTTCAGTCAGTGGAGATGCAGTATGAGGTGATGAACGTGGTTAAACTGGCGTCTACTGAAACGGTGTGGTTGGGTTTGCGTTTCTCCCACATTTTGGGCATCTGGTTCTGGGTGAGTGGAGAGACCGTGTGCTATCAGAACTGGGCTCCAGGGAATGGCACATCAGAGGAGGACTGTGAGCCCACAGTGAGATCTGGAGCAGTTCAATCTGGAGGAAATCAGACCTGGATCAGCCGTCCTGAAACTGACCGACTCAACTTCATCTGCACAAATTATTAAGGGTGAGGGACCTAATGATGTTTCTGTTTTAAATGTATGAATTAGGGATGTGCACATTGATGTTCGAGTATTGATATATCGATACTCAGAAGCTTTTAATTTGGTATCGATATTTGTTAAAGTATCGATATTTTAACCATATTTTAATAATTTCCACATAACAATGTTTTAGCGCTGTGTACAGGATTGTCAGTGACGCTTTGTATACAAGACATTACACCAATCAATCCGCGACGGAACGTGACATGTGCAATCATGAGCCTTTCAGATATCTTCCGTACTCAACTCACGCAAGTCGCGCACTTCTGCATTACGGAATGACATGAGGTAACGTCTTAAGGTGCTCATCAGCTTAAAGCGCTGCACGAGCAATATTTGTGATAAGAAAGTCGTACACAACAACAATACAAGCAGCCTTTATAAACACAGACAACACACCCTGAAACTTATAAAAAAAGCAGAACAAAAACAAGCTGCCCAGTGTTCCTCTGCTCAGTCTCTCTGTCTGACAAAAGACGTTATAGGAGAGTTTTAAAGTAGGCAAACCTCTCTCTCTCTCTCTCTATTCAATTCAATAATTGCATTATTGATATGACATATGTTACAAATGTTTTGCCAAAGCATTTATAAAGTTTACATTAAAAAGAACACACACACACACACACACACAAGTCCTTGAGGTGCCAAGACACAAAGCTGCAACCTTTGAATCATAAGTTTGACTCTTATGATGGGTGGGGGCTTTTGCCGGCCCACATGTAACACTGACCGGCCCACATTTTTAAAAAAAAATGGTCCGGCTTGGTCCTGCCAGAATTGCCCGATGGCAGTGTCTATGGGCACGACCGTAAATTTGACGTTGTTCTCTCCTCTGGTTGTCATTATCAGTCTCACACTACTTTTTTTTTTTCTGAAAGTCTTGATAACACCATCATTGAGTTTTTCTTTTATTATTAGAGCAAATTAAAATGCTAAATTTTTGTTGTATTCTGCCATTCACTGCACTCTAAGTTTACCCAACTATGATGACTTCTGCTACAAAGCAACCCGGAAATGTGAAAAGGGTCCATAGAAGTTAGCCATCACTCAATTTTGGGGATTTACACCTACCTAACTTTAAACAGTAACAGTTCCTGACTCCAGTAAGCTACAAACACAAACTGGGTATCATTGGAAAGAAGACACTTTGAGCTTTACTGTGGTAAAAGGGGAAGTTACATGTTAAAAAAATATAATATAATATAATATAATAAAAAATAAAATATTAAAAAGTTATACATTATGAACTCATGAGAAAAAAATAAAGTTTAATATTTGTTTTTCCATATACAAACACAGGAAAACATTAATGTAATGTCCTAGAAAAAAATATAACTCAAAAGCCAAGTGTCTTATGAGTTTTTATTTCAAATTTGATGAAGATAGCATGCAAAATGAGATTTCTGTAAAAGCTAAGACTATATCGGTGTCCTGCTTTCCCTCACCGTCAGAGGCACTCTCTCAAAAACAATCATCCCAAACTAAAACAATCAGTTGCTGAATAATTTGGTCTACATCCACAGTTCATGTATCTTTGAAAAGAAGACACTCTGGGCTTTATTATCCATCATATAGAGTTTATAATGCTCAAAATAAAAAAACATAGATGCTTAGGTAAATGTATAAATGCTTAGGTAAATGTAAAAAAATTGCACCGCACTAAACATTTTATTATTTTATAAACAAATGTGTGAAATTAGTCCTGGAGCAACACTGAAAAGTAATAGGCCAAAAGCTACATATCTTCTGAGAATATGTTTTGAATTTGATGCCAAAATCATGCAACATAAAATTTCTGGAATTATTTTTCTGAGACAACGTCTTGTGATTTTCTCCCTCTCCTTGTTTATGGAGAGGTCTGATAACCACACATGTACTGGGGTTTCTAACACAACTCTTTTAGTCTTTTCACATACCACACATTTTTAATTGTAAAATAATAGACAGAAACATATAGTATGAATAATTTATTTGAGCACAAGTACATTGTGTGAAATAACCCCAGTGCATATGCAACAAAAGTCTTAGAAGAGTTGTTGTTTTGCCGTCTCACTTTACTTCTGGCTGCTGCTTGAGATCCACTCCACAGCAGAAATGCAGCTACATCACAAAAAAAACAGAATTAGGATTCTATTGTAAACAACTGTATTTCCCCCCTTGAGTAGCAAACACGATTTACTTTGATGCCCTTTAATAGATATAATAATTATTACAGATAGCTTACAGCAGCCATTCAGATAAATTTCAAACATATGATAATGCCAAACATTACTGAAAGATTATCGCTACCGGAGAGACATTCACACTTCTACAAGCAGGCTTCACAAAAGAACTGAGACGTAAACAATGTAATAAAACTCACCGTTAGAAAATGCCAGAGTACTCTTCATCTCTTCAGTATCAGTGCTCTTCAGAAATATTCTCCTCTTCACTTTAAACTCTCTCAAAACTCTCTTCAGCAGAACAAAACTTTTGACGATCTCTTTTCATTGTTTACCACCGCTCTGCCGTTAGCTCAAACTGTTAGCTGCTGTGCAGCAGGGGGCAGGTGCGTCGCAGGATGATTGACAGATCGCTGAGCCATTGACAGCAAAAAAAAAAAAAGTACAATTTATTAACCTTGTCGCATAGATGTTCATATATTGAATATATCATGCAGCCATTGGCTAAATTCTCCATCAGTCAAATTAAGAAGGAAGTAGGAAGTACTGTTACTGATCTGATGGCAGCCTATGCAGAGTCAAAACACTCGGCTTTGTTTAGATTTTAGTAACTATAACGTTGACTTTTTATTCAGTTTGTGTTGTCATTTTATCTGTAACACTGTAAGCTATTACATCGAGTTGCCTTTTACTACAAAGACGCCGTTTTCGCGTGTAAGTAACATGGTAAAGCATGGTAAAACAGGTCTCTGGCAGAAATGATGACAAATGAAAAACCATTCATAATTCAACACTGTGTCGGTGGACTAAATGTGCTTAATAGGATGTTTTTCTGTGGACTCATACCTTTCAAAATAAACCGTGATGTACAGCAATGAATGCGTGTGTTTGTTATTACTATGATATGTACTCCATGTCTAATAAGCATTTTCTTTGTAACTTACACAAAATTTAGCAAATACGTTCTTTATACGCTTCCCATTGAAAAACAACTAGCTGCAATGGCTGCTAGAGGGTTGTAGCTTTAAACTGATGTACAATATGTCACGAGTACTCAAGTCCATCTTGATGTAATCTATTGATAAACATTGACATGTGGAAAAACAGTGCCCCAGGACGCCTGCGTTGGGGGCAATGGGTTTAAATAACATATTGATTTTAACATTTGTATTTTAATTGTTTTCTTTCTCAGACGCTGTAACAAAATCTAGCGAAGGAACGGCTTGCGAAATAGAAGCAACAATCAAATCATGATTAAATTCAAGAGACAGAGATGGTGGGCGCCAAGGAAGGGCCAAAACTCAGAAGGGACTTATTTTTAATTCAAATTTTTGGTGTTAGGAAAATAGCTTTTTTTTTTTTGTTTGTTTATTGATGTTTGATTTTGTTTAAAATACAATTCTGTTTCAAATATAATACAGTTGTTCATTTTTTTATTATTAATCTCTGTAAATAAGTATTGACTTGACCCAGTTTATTGTCAAGTGAAATTGTTCTGAAATAGCATTGTATAATGGTTTTCTGTTTGTACAAAGTAGAACCACCCAAACCTAAAGAGGGCCCACACGTGCCCCACATTAATGCCGGTATCTGGGCCCACACTGGCGTGAAGTGTGGGACACGGGTAGGCCCTCTTTGGGACAGCCCAAAAGTGTGGGCTAACCCGCTCTAATTAGTGTGGGACTGATAACTGCACTCCAGCAAGGCAAGGCACAACTCCTGGACAGCAGTTCCACAACATTCTGTCACTCGATGACACTCGAATAACCTGTCAAAAAAAAAAGTGTCTGGGATAATGTTAATGTTGTTTTTGGTGTGTTTACATAGATGAATATGGCCACTGTACAGTTATGATCTTATTGCCACATTATATCATCATGAAAACATAATATTGTTACCTTCAGTGATTTCCTGACGATAAATACAAAAAATAATGCAACTGAAATATCTACAGCAGTCGCGATTGTCGATCTGATATGAGAGATTGCAATGACGTGTGCAGGTGCTATAGTGCGGTCCCATTTCTTAAGGGTAAATTTTGAAGCCCTTCCCCTTTACACTCTGTTTCAAGGGCGGAAGGGTACAAAAATAGAATTGGGATCTGGCCTAAATATTTATGGTTCCCTGTATTGTGCCCTACTGGATAAAAAAATGATTTACAAAATTTAATAATTGTATTCTTGCTTTAAAAATAGTGAACGAGTTTTCACCTGATTTTGTATTGTGTTATAGCCAACAAGTAGTTTGTCAAAGGTCTTATTCAGAATTATTTCTCAACTTAGATTTTATTATTATTTATGAAAAATTACTGTTGACTCTCCTTTTGAGCCTCTTTTTCATTGACTGGCCTGTGGTGTACTGTTTTGTCACACGAAGCTTTGTTATTATTAACTGGAGTAAAATAATTTCAGATTTTATGACTGCAGCCCCATACTCGAGTTGTAAAACCTGTGCGTGTGCTGTGTTTTGAAAATCTGTGTCTATGACCACTCAATAAGAAAAAAATATCGATACTTCTATTTAAGGATTGATTCTTTTGATACATTGCCAGTATTGAAAATATCAATACTTTAGGATCAATCCACCTACCCATACATTTGGCAACCAGTAGCCAATGTGGCGACTCGGTGTTCAATACTGCATCAATCATCAGTTCAGCTGTATGTTTCTGCTTCACATTCCTTCACAAATTCTCTACAATTACTAAAATTAAACAACCCCAGTATCAGTTTTTTCATAATGTCATAACAGAAGAGCACCACAGCATACTGGTGTCAGGAACAGGGATAGACCCCAGGTCTCTGTAGGAATGGCTGACGTGAAACTGACATTTCGACACAGTGTCGAGATCCCGAAGCACAAGTGTTTCGAAACACTGCACCGAAGCATGGTCCAAAACACCCAGGTCACGTGACTAAAGTGTTTCGAAACACTTGGTCATGTGACTAAAGCGATTCAAAGCATTGATCAGCTCAGAAGCGTTTCGAGACCTGGCGAATGCGCATTTGACTGACAGGGTCTATCAATTCTTCTGTCTGTTATGGCCTAGTGGACCGTGTGTGCGCACGCATGTTGTAACGGAGCTTCAAATTACTTTTGGGTTTGAATCCCGACTTCTACAAATACTCAGAAATCACGATTTTATGTATTGTAATCATGTTGCTGTTTTATGGTGTAGTCTAGATAGGATACAGCTGCTGATTTGCCATCAATACAGCATCGTTTTTGTAACACTGTAGAACAATAATTCATTTTTTACAGTACTCTGATGGTTGGGTTTAGGTTTTGGGTAGACATAAATAAAATACAATAAATGGGAAAGGTAATGAATAATTCTTGTTAACTTCTGTCCACAACCGTGTCTGATCTAGCAACAACCCTGTTTTAGAACCAAAACATTTATTCACAAAGTGTTTATTCAGATGTCAGACCAATGTTGAAACAAAACTATACAAGAACAGAGCCATTCAAACTGATATTAAAGCATTTCAAAAGAGCTGTCTCAGCCTGGATTCAAACCCATATGCCCACATGGTAGTGAGGAACCCTAACCGCTCCACTAAACCACTTGTAGGTTCAATTTACAAAGTTGAGTTTAATACCTCAATTTGCTCAACTGTTCTTTGCTGACGCGGTTCCAGTGCAATACATAAAAGATGACCACTAAGTGTCACCGTAGAGTGGGGTTTCAAAACTTCAACTGTTTAAGTGTTTCATAAAGCCTCGCTTTGCCCACCACTAGGTCTCTGGCGTGAGAAGTGAGTCATGCAAGCACTGAGCTACCAGGAGTTGATGAACCCAAACAACTTGCTTCTTAGTGGAAATTTATTGACAAAAAAAAAAATCTTTAATAAGAAATAAATGTAAAGGCAAAAAACAGAGTCGCCAATATCCAAAAATACAAAACTCAAAGGCAAAAAACTCCAGAACAGTAGAACTGAAAAACTTCAAAGATATGTCATAGAAGCGCTTAGTCTAATAACTAGAAGGCTTTATAAAATAATAACTCACAGTGGTTGACAGGCTTGGATCCACAATAACTGAGCAAAGCACAGATGAAACTGAGACTACTTAAATACAAAAAAACTAAACAAGGCACATGTGAAATCAATGACAATGATTACGGATACAAAAGGGGAAAATGAAAATTACGCCATCTAGTGGACAATAAAGGACATTACAAAAAATCGAATAACAAAAGGGCCAAACTCTGACAACTGGACAGTCAATATTGCTTTACATATAATCAGATTTGACAGTGTAGCTGTAAATGTAAATATTTACAGCCAAGAAAACAACAGTTTAAGAACCCAATTGTGTAGACAGAGATATCGTGCTGATGAGGACACATATAACTAAATATTGTGTTGTTGTGAAAATCATGCTGTCAGTCACTGGATCATTGAAGCCGAAATAACACAGAGTAAAAAAAAAACAGATGCAAATGTTGGATTTTCCCTGTGAAGCCGTTATGGAAATATGAATTATCGAACATAGAGTACTCTCTACCACATTTAAATGAACACACTTCCAAAGAATACAGAATCATGGACCAACACAGAAAGAAAATATGCAAAAACCTATGGATACGGAAGAAAATTGAATAAGGCCTTTGTTTAGAGTAACAAACAAATGCTGTGACGTGCTGAATGATGGATGAGAGCAGATCTAGAATAATCTCATAGTCTGAAGCTGCAGACAGAAACATCAGACTGAGGACAGAATCACACCACCTCTGAGGTAAGAACTACTCGCATATATTCCTCTTACACACAAATACACTTCAGACATAATAATGTTAATGATTTTGAACCATGTTATGATGCTAAAAATTATTCAATCTGTTTCTTCCTCAGAAATGGCCCAAGTTCTAGATTCCCTCCTCCTCCTCCTCACTGGTGAGTGTGTTTGTAGTTGTTTTAATAGTTTATAGTTTCATTAAGTTCTGTGCTGGAAATCATTAAAGCTCTTTTTCACAGGTCTCTGCTCCACGTCTGAATGTGTTCAGCATCAGTATCACTTTATTAATGAGAACAAGACCTGGACTGAAGCTCAGAGATACTGCAGAGAGAAATACACAGATCTGGCCACCACTGACAACATGAATGACATAATCCAGCTGAACAAGAGTGTGAAAGTAAATGATGAAGATGTCTGGATTGGACTTCAGAAAAAATGGCAGTGGTCTTCAGGTGATCCTGCACTCTTTCTGAACTGGGGATATAAACAACCAGATGGCAAAGATGAATGTGCTTTTATGAAAAATGGTCAATGGGAAGATGGGAGTTGTAATGACTCCTGGATATTTGTCTGCTACAACAGTAAGTACCACTAAAGTAGCAAACCTATTACAAATGTATTATTATTATCGAACTCAAAGCATAACTGTACTGTTCTCTTTATATGTTTGCTTTTTTCACGTGAAATATAAATAAACAGCCAGTCAAACTCTGTTCAAGAGCCAGGATATGAGCGTCTTGCTGCTTTAATCGTGTAATGTATTCACACAATCAAACTCATAGCCATTGAACCGAGTAAAACTATAAATAAAATGAAAGAAGTATAGAATATTAACTATATATGCTACAACAAGTTATTATCAGTTTAAGATACAAAATGTATGCAGATTCATTGACAGGTCTGAAGTGTATTATGCATTAGTGCAGATCAGCACTAACAATCATCTTTTATCATATATTTAAACTGAACATATTCTACTACAATATAAAATAAAACAGATTAAACATTCAAATAAACTTACAGCCAATTCTTTCGGCAGGATTTGGAAGGTAACAGAAATGATTCACGTACTTTCTGCTTCACAAGTTCGTTGCTTTCGTTTCACTAATGTGCGAAACTGCCGGAAATGAGCCAAAATAAAAGTCCCGGCATAAAGACTTACATACAATAGCAACAGGAAAATGAAACTTATACTAGAATAACAATGCATTACAGAAAATATAATACTGTTGTATTCAAATGTCCAACATGAACAGTACACAGTCTTTGAGGCAGAACAATAACAATAAGACTAACACATGCATTTCTGATGCTTTAGTGCTGTTTTTTTAATTAAGCATCATTTAAAAATAACAATAATGGGCATATATATATATATATATATATATATATATACATATCCCGTGAATTTAATGTGTAATGACACCGGACACAGGATAAAAAAAAATTCTTGGGACTTTTATTCCAGACTGCACTTGAAACAGCGCAGCGTTAAGTATGCAAATTTTGAAAAATTGAAATAGAAAAGTTATAGATTGTGTACAGCCACTGAAAACAATACATTTGTCTATGACATCCAAATGTGTTATCCTCTTTTCTTTATCGTATTCACAATGACTCAAAATAACTTTTTTAGACAAATAATAGTACAAACAACTGTAGCAGCAGTTCACGCTGAGAAAACAAACAAACAAACAAGTGTAAGTCATCCACCAAAGTCAGATTGAATAGAGCTGCTCAATTTACATTTACAAAATACATGAAATAAGATGTTGCAAAATGAACAATTTACAAATATTCTCCCACAATGAAACAATGTTCCTCAATGTTACATCAGTGAATAAATGTTCATTAGAATTCAAATAAAATGAATTAAATGATTCAAACTTACAGCTCGTCAGCTCTCAATGACATACACACACACTCAGCGTTAACAGCTGCAAATGACTTTTTCCTCCGCAAACCATAAAGAAACAAAATACAATAAAATCTCTGTAAACACATGACCTTTTGAACATAACATTTTGAAGGAAATATGAAAATACATTGTCAAACACATTCAATAATGTTGAACAACACCCACTATGTTTTCTTTTCGTCACACACACAAATCTCTCTTCTCCCCTCTAAACAAAATAACCCTGTTTCAATTACATGGCTTGCATTCGAATAAACACTTAGATTGCTCTTAATATTGTAAAATTAAAGATTATATTTATTAAATTAAAGATTATATATATTAGATCACGATGTTGGAAATAAAAACAACAAAATCCACAGCCATCTGAACATTAATCACCATCAAAAAGACTTTTGAAGTCACTGCATGCACCTATTGTGCAATATTTCACGTGTTAACGGACTTTATTTATGAAGGTAAATCAGTCGCTAAACTCGAGATCTTGCAAATGTAAATGTGTGAACTTGAGATAATAATATTTGTATGAGTAGGTTGAAATGTACACTCACAGCTCTGATGTGAACAGCTGAATCTCTCGATTTGCACACACAGACAACAATCCAAAGACCTGTGTTTTGAATTCGAAGTTGCAGATTAATAGTTGTGCATTTGTAAAATGTCATTCACAAATACAAAATGATAAGACATGTGTGTACGGCAAATTTGATTGCAGCTTTGCTGTACAACCACAAGCCGGCACTCACAACCTCTCAGATTTGCCATTTCAATCACAAATCTTTTGCAATCTCTGTAGCAGAACTGATTTGTGCACTCGTAGATGCAGAGGCACGAGGGGCAGGGCGAGGTTAAAGCTGCTTAATTGGCTGATGCCTGACCAATGAACAATGCCGGCAGCCAGCGGGACTGGGGTGCAAAAGAATAAATTTATATGAATATTTTATTATTTAGGAGTTTTAAAGATTTAAAATATTTTTGTTAAATATCATTAATTCTACCGAAATGTATATACCAGTATAAGAGCAGCAAAGTCGCTTTATTGGCTAGAGACAGCCAATGAAATGAGACATACAGGGCAGCTCACATTGTTGGAAAACAATATCATCTGCAGACATTATTAGGGGTAAAGGACCTGAAGATGTTTCTGTTTAAATGTATGAATGTTTCAAGTTCTTGTATTGTTGTAATGTATATAATTTTTTTTTTCTTAAAGTGAGCAGAGGACTGGCGTTTGTCGATCAGAAGATGAACTGGAGAGACGCTCAGAGTTACTGCAGACAGAATCACACTGATCTGGTCACTGTGAGGAACCAGAATGAGAGTCAACAGCTGGAGAAGTTCATTAATGACAGTCATAAATTTGGATCTGAAGTCTGGATCGGTCTGTTCAGAGACTCATGGCAGTGGTCAGATCAGAGCAACTATTCATTCAGTTACTGGAATACAGGTGAACCAAATAATGTTGGAGGGAATGAAAACTGTACAGCAGTTCAAACAAACACTCAGGGACGATGGATAGACATCTCTTGTGACCATCAGTTTCCTTTTGTGTGTCATGAAGGTGAGCAGATCCTCCAAACACACTCAATCCATCATCATCAGCTCCAGATCTCTTAAAGTCGACTCTACATGTCTGACATGACAAATTCCTCCACAGTGTTTGTTCTGCGTGTTGTTTTTGATCAGTCTCTCTCTAGTTTCTGCTTGTGCTTTGTTTTGTGTCCAGATAAACTGATTGTGATCCAGCAGAAGCTGTCGTGGTCTGAAGCTCTGAGATACTGCAGACAGAATCATGTGGATCTGGTCTCGGTTCAGTCAGTGGAGATGCAGCGTCGTGTGATGAACGTGGTTAATCTGGCATCTACAGAGGCGGTGTGGTTGGGTTTACGTCACTCCTGTGCTTTGGGCATCTGGTTCTGGGTGAGTGGAGAGACCGTGTGCTATCAGAACTGGGCTCCAGGGAACGGCACATCAGAGGAGGACTGTGAGCCCACAGTGAGATCTGGAGCAGTTCAGTCTGGAGGAGATCAGACCTGGATCAGCCGTCCTGAAACTGACCGACTCAACTTCATCTGCAGACATTATGAGGGGTAAAGGACCTGAAAATGTTTGTTTAAATGTATGAATGTTTCAAGTTCTTGTATTGTTTTAAATGTTTATATCTAGATAACCTAATCAATATTTTTTATATTAAATGTAAAATTTTTATTACTTTTAAATTACTAGCATATTATAATGATTTAAAGAACCGATAAAACTTAACTCAATTTCAGTCTTCGCTTTAAAGCATTATTTTATCCAAAACTTAAAAATGACCACATAATTTACCCACCGTCAAGCCATCCTCAACGTATATGGCCTTTTTCTGTCAGAGAAACACAGTTGGAGTTTTGAATTTTGTCCTGGCTTTTCCATGCTGTATAAAAATCTGTCATTAAACTAACCGATATGTCTCTCTAGGGGGTTAACGCATGTTATATAAAGCAGATTTGTGTGTTTTTGTATCAAAAATATATCCAATTATTTAATTATAAGCTTCAATCAAGACATTTTGTGTCACTGATATATACAACAAATGACGTAAGGCGAATTCATAGAGGAACTACCGGAAATAGATCTTGCGGGATCCACTTACCGCATAGTTTGTTCATCACATAAGTCATTGACAAACAAGAAATCGCTTGGCATTACTGTATAATCTCATACAGTGTAAATGTGATCTCAGTTTTATCTTAGTATCATAGACCAAAATAGATGATCTCAGATTTGGGTAAATTTTGTCCTCTCTCATCGGAGAGGATGTCCTGGATAAGATCTTTTGTCAAGTTCTGTCTTCTTTCTCAGATGGTATTTGGCTCCTAGGGTAAAATCCCTGGACAAAAGTCTCTGTGAAGTTTTTATTAATTAGAATTTATGACATTTTGGGTATTTAAGGAGATTTGCCTAAACACTCAGGGAAGCATCTGTAATCAGATGAAACTTCCCGTCTCTGTGTGTCTACATTGCCAGGTATGATGGCTCTTTGACAGCAGTTTTACAAATTGCTTTAATATTTTATGCTGATCATGTTGTGTAATCATTTTGTACTTATTTTGCAATGTTTTAAATGTGATATGTTAATCAAATACTGCCTGGCAAATAAATGTAAAATTCTTGTTTAACTCTAATATCTCCTGAATTCTTTCGAATGTAGTAGATTGTTTAGGCTGATGTTTATGCAGCCTATGACCAGGATTAGTCACATTCAGGCTCAATGGATGGAGCATAGGCACAGCATTAGAGACCTAATGATTTCTGACAATCCCTGACTTAGTATTATATATTCTAGGGATGTCCCGATACAACATTTTAACTTCCGATACGATACTGATATTGCAGCCTTCAGTACTAACCAATACCGATACAAATCCGATATAATAATCAGCGCAAATCATGAATACTTTACTTTTACCTATTTCGTTGAGAGTAATGTATGAACGGTTAGATCATACATTAGATTTTTTTTTTATAGAAGATAAGCATTTCCAGGGCTTGACTTACCTTTTTCAGGAGGAGGACATGCGCTCCTAAGTGGAAACATTTAGGAGCACAATAAATAATTTTAGGAGCACAGTGAAAATGTATAAAATAAATAGTGTTTTTGCCTAATAAATGTACACGAGGAGATTTCTAAACAAAGCAGTGTCATTCATTTGAATACAATAAGTACACTAGGTTTTATTTTACTGCAACAACAGCTTAAATAGTGTTTAATAATTATAAATTAAGCTGTATGGAGTTTAGCTAGCGGTCCACAGCAGGTCTGGGATCATATTGCTCTAATGAAGGCCTCTTTAAACTGATCTGAATCAAGTCTTCAGTTGTGGACATGCCTAGGCAGCTTCTTGATGAATTTTTCGATCCAGTTTCGAGCTGAAAAATCTCTTTCACACTGGGCAGCAGAAATAAGTAGTTATAGTTATAAGTTATTGTTAAGTTAATAAAAATGTGCAGTATGGTTAGTGCAAATGTTTACATGATCAGATCTATTTAATCTGTGTTTGTATCATAAGATGATTATGGCTGTATTAATGCTCCCAAACAAAACATTATTTATTTTATAATAATATATATTGTACATATTATCTTTAACATAGATATACTTGGAGTAGCTGGATTGAAACCCACATTTTCTCCACAGCACATGTGACTTTTAAAAATAATTTTATCAAAATTAATTTTATTTGCATAATATATTGACTACTTCCCACATGGGAAAAGTATGACAATGTAAAGAAAGACAGAACTACAATCTCGTGCAAAGCTGACACTGTTTATCTGAGCATCTTTCTGGACTATTAAAAGAAGAGTTAAATATGGGAATACCATTCTTTCTTTTAAACTGTAATGGCCCTCAGCAACATAATGATGTCTTTTTTAACAGACAATTAAAAACAAAAATGTTTATCATTTAACATCTTTTACATGACACTGTCTCTTTTCAGTGTGTTCAAGTAAAAAAAAATTAATAAAAATAACGAAATCCACTATTGGACTACTACTATCCATGTGCACCACTGACAGGTCAAATCTGGTCTCTCCCTCTCTCTCTTTCTCTTTCACGCACGCGCATATAAAGTAATGCAAAAACGCAGCTATAGAAAGTGAAAGCACAGTATATAATGAGCTGGATCAGTCTATTTAGTTAAAGGTTTTGTGAACAGGTCACATCTCTGTGGGTCTGCAGCAGCAGAGCATGCGTTTCTCACCCACACAGAACCGGGCAGCTGAGGTA
Source organism: Danio tinwini (assembly GCA_903798205.1). Lineage (NCBI taxonomy): Eukaryota > Metazoa > Chordata > Actinopteri > Cypriniformes > Danionidae > Danio > Danio tinwini. The sequence goes on along the minus strand of CAIGQZ010032222.1, from coordinate 10,762,511 downwards.
AAGTCTTTTGTGTGGGAAGCGCAGATGTTGAATTGGGTATCGATCACACTGGATGCACCATGATATGCCATGACCGAATTGTAAACGTTTTCTATGAGGCTCGCACGATGTGCGATACGCTGCCATTCGGTGCCTTGCGATGCTTAGCAGCGTATACAAAACAATGTAAAGATCGCTTGACATGAAGTAAATAAACCAGTATAGATGTGCCGTTGTTGATAGCGTTAGCATGTGCTACCATCACAATAGATTTCTATCGTAATACACTATAACTTAGTGTGAAGTGCCTGCTAAATCTTAAAGGGACTTTGCCAGCAAGCAGTGTTGTGATCACATGGGCTTTACGCTGGCTCTGGACGCTGCTGGATAAAATAGCTGTAACGGAGATTAGAGCAGAACGGACTGCTTAAATCTGAGATTTTTAACGCAGTCCGATAAAGTTTATTTGGACTGATATCGGACCGATTTCCTGAAAACAAAACAAACATTATATATTAAAATAACTTAGATCAGGGGTGCCCAACCTTCCTGTATAGTTTGGCTGCAACCTTGATCAAACACACCTGTTTTCATGTTTCTTGTTTGGTCTGATACCCACTTTATATCTCAATCAGTCTGTAACCAGAGGTGTGTGAAACTGACAACAGGGGTGCAGATCCACATGAAGGTTTATTAGCAGGATGGTCAGGCAAGCAGTGGTCAAAACAGGAACAAACAGATGTATAAGGGCAATCCAGAGTTGTAGTTGTATAGCAGGCAAATGGTCAAAGGCAGGCAGCAGACAGGATGAACAGACAGACGTGGCAAAGATCAAAACCAGGCAAACTAGACAAAGGAAAACACTGAAAACAGACAACAAGACTCAGCAATAGTGTTAGTGATAGTGCTTCTTATGTAGTGCAATGAATCAGTCTTTGAGTGGCTTCAGCTGTAGGTTTACAATCAGTGGTGACTTGCATCAGGTGTGTGTGTGGCATGACTGAATATGTAGTCCATTTACCAGCAGATTTGTAGTCCTTGTGAATGTGTGTGTGTTTACCAGCGATCTCTAGTGGTTAGATTGCTGGTGATCGTGACACAGGCAGTGAAGAGCGTTGGTTTTTAAAGAAAGCAAATTATTATTATTATTTTTATTATTATTGTTGTTATTTTAATATGTCCTTTTTATTTAATTTTTATGTAAAATGATTTTCTCTTTGAGCCTGATTTACTTCGACTGATCAGCGGTGCACTGTTGTGTGACTGATGTAGTAGAGATGTGCGGATCAGCTGAAATGTTACCCGAATCCGCTCCTTCATACTAATCACCTGCCCGCACATATTATTTTATCTGATATGTATATTCGCACCCAATCGGCACTTTAATAATTCTAATTCTTTGTTTTAAGCATGATGATAGGTCACAGTGGATCGTTCGTTATTAACCCCCAGGGGTCTAAGGGTGTTTTCGGGCTGTGGAGATGTTCTGACATGCACTGACATGTGTGTTGTTTTCAGTATCTTAAAAACATACTAATGGCTAAAGTGTGATAACACTGTAAACAGCACAAGCTGGGCTACAATAATACTTAAGCAGCATGTTTGTATGTGTTTGTGTTTTTGAAAAAGAAACGTTTATGCGTGGTTAGTGAAAAACTAAAATTTTGAATTCACTGAAACAAGGCCATGAAACACACAGAGAACATTTGTTCACAAGACTTTTGAGAACTGGATCTTGTAGTCTAGTGTTTTTGCTTCAAAATGATGTGAGAATCATCTTGTTTACTTGCTCAAAGAAAACAAAATATTGAATTACATTTTCTAAGTCACTTTTTGAGTGAAAATGGTCTACGCGAGAAGGCGTGAACTATCATTACTAATGCAGTGACTCACACCTGAGCAGACAAAGACCTGCATAATGAGCTGCACAATGAGCCATCAGACAGGTATGTGACCAGGGAAGAGTTTCAAGAAAGAATCTGAGGGAAAAATAAGTTTCCTAATTTTTTATTTTTTTTGCAGTTTATTTAAAATATAGTTACCTATCACACAAAATAACTCGAGATACACGTGTGAGAGTTAGTTCACTGTATAAAACTCTGTAAACTTACATATAGCAAATCTACTGATAAAGTTACCTATATATACACTTTGCATATAACTTAAGGCCTGCACTTGAATATACAGATGAAACATTGTGTACAGAAGACACATTCAGGGCAAAATCAATGATGTAAATATGAAGAGTGTCGCTGTTCAATGCCGTGCTTCTTCCCTCGTGTGTAACTATAATAAAGCTTGTCGTTTGATGCCATGTCTCTGGGAGCTTGTACATTACTACCTGGCTCACCTCGGTTCATTTTCATATGAACTGCGCGCTGTAATGAGGCGACGTGAAAATCCGTACCAGTACGTACTTTTATACAGATTACGTGAAAAGAGATTATTTGTTTTCGACTTGAATTGGTTAATGCAAAACTACACATATCAAGCTTTCCATAGATATATCTGTCGTGTCTCTTTGTTGAGTAGTCGCTGAGTTTCAGTTCATTTTGATGACGTGTTTTTCCTGACAGAGTCTACATGCTGCGTGCGTCTCGTGCACACGATTGTAATAACAAAGCCTCGTGGGCGTGGATGCATTAACTCTAATGCGATTTAGACTGAGACATAGCGTTGGTTTCATACTGATTACTTTATCAAATTTGTTTCAACATGTACTCGCTGCATTTAAAAGTAGAAACTTCAAGCTTTCTATAGATATGATTCTCATGTCTGTGTGTTAAGTTTTGGCGGAGTTTCAGGGCTTTTTACTGACACGTTTATGAAAACAGTTTACGGACAGAGAAAAGACAGATTGCCTACACTGTTTATTTTCCTTATTTTGCAAAAGCACACACGTTTGTTGTCATTGTGAGTGTGCACAATAAAAACTAGACACCTAACATATTCGATTGATGTATTGATCTTATCTGTATGATCAAAGCTGAAAGTGAAATAATGAGATGAAGACTTGTCAGAACGCGTATACGCGGTCTTCGACCCCTGAGGGTTAACAGCAGATTCAGCTTTTACATATACAGGAAAAAGATAAAGACGGTGTCACTTACGCCCAAACAGCAGCTATGTTATGTTTACTTGGCCTTTTTGTTTGCACTGTGCAAAAACAGAATAGCATCTATTGGGCCTGGATTCGAGCAATTCCGCCTTGCCTCCAAAACACAGCCAGCTGCACTAAATGAGCGTTCGCTCGCACCGCTTGTTGCAGGAATGCACAAACTTCTCCTTGCAAGGTGCTGCAGTCGTGTAAATAAGCGATCTTGTTTCTCCCAGAATGATAGCAGATTTTCCTCTGATGACTCCTCTAAATAAAGTTTGCACAGTACTCTTGCACTTCATCCATTATTTTGGGCATCTCATCTTCATTCTGTGAAGTCCACTCTCTGCTTTTTTGCTGGTCAACTGCTATGACCCGCGACCCACCC
>CAIGQZ010032222.1:10709744-10739047 GCA_903798205.1 Danio tinwini | reverse complement strand
TGGAGATGCAGTATGAGGTGATGAACATGGTTAAACTGGCGTCTACTAAGGCGGTGTGGTTGGGTTTACGTTTCTCCCACATTTTGGGCATCTGGTTCTGGGTGAGTGGAGAGACCGTGTGTTATCAGAACTGGGCTCCAGGGAACGGCACATCAGAGGAAGACTGTGAGCCCACAGTGAGATCTGGAGCAGTTCAGTCTGGAGGAGATCAGACCTGGATCAGCCGTCCTGAAAATGACAGACTCAACTTCATCTGCAGCAGATATGAGTAAATGGTCATAATAAGAACAAATGTGTAATCACTTCTATTCACTTTTATCTTTATTCATCAGTTTGCATAAAAAAAAAACAGAAATACTTTTGCATATACAATAATATATCACAATTGATCATGGGTGGAATAAATACTCTGTTCATGTTTTGGTAAAATGTATTCTTCAATATTTGATTGAACTACTGAAGTTACAATTTTTTTCTCGAGTCTGTCTTCCTCCAGGTTTTTATCTGTCAAATGAACCAATGTGATTTTCTGTCCGTGTTTTGATTTATATTATAAACCTCACTTGTCAGAATGACTGATAAACTCTGTAAACATTGTTAACTCTTTCAACATGCATCTTGTTAGTAACATCATTGGAGATATCTTTGTATTGTTTGCTTTTAGTTTCATCATGAGGTAATTTGCTTCCATCGATAATTATATTCATTCATGTAGTTGAAGAGTATATCATGAGTTTTCTGCATTCCTTGCATGTTTTAAGGACCTGTATATGCTGGAGTACGTCTCTGTATTTTATCATTATTATAAAAAATAAAACTGTTTAATCACTCACTGTCCTTCAGACTAGTCCCTGCTTTATCAGGAGTCTCCACAGTGGAATAAACCTTTAATTACTCATATGCTCTACAGATGGATGCCTTTTCCTGCTGCAACCCAACACTGAAAGTATGCTTACTCGTGAACACCTAGTGCTGGGAAACATCCACTCAGTTTACACAAACTCATACACTATGGTTAGTTTAGTTTATCCAAGTCACATACACTGCATGTCCTGGACTGTGGGCGAAACCGGCGCACCCAGTGGAAACCTACATGAACATGCAAACTCCACACAGAAAGACCTCCTGGTCCAGTCGGGACTCCACATGAGTGTCCACCTCGACCTATGGTCACCTATGATGACATAGTAACCTCTCCCTTCAAGGTAGGATCTGAACCATTTGAGGACCATGCCAGACAGCCCAACCCAGCTTTCCAGCCTATCCAGAAGTATGCTGTGATCGACAGTGTCAAATGCAGCACTGAGATCAAGCAATACCAGCAGGGACATTCTGGTAGTATGTGGAAGTAGGTTTATTCTGCTATGCAGAATTAACCCTGCAGGCACAAGACGTCAACATGACGTAATAATGACGTTGTACCCCAATGTACCCCAACTTCGTGGGAACATTGGATTTTGTTTGGAAATGAAAATCAGGTTCACGTCAGAACCCAATGTCAGGTATCAACATCTAATCTAGTTACACCTTGACGTTGTGTGGACATTACCACTATGAGATCTATCAAATGATGGATTTTGGTCACTTTCCAACACAACCTCAAATCAACCAAATGTCAACGTCGATTTACGTCTTTATTGGATGTCAAAATAACATTGTCCTTTGACGCTGACTAGACATTGAATTTTGGTCACCTGACATCATGACCTAAATCTAATCTAATATTAACGTCTTATAATGTTGTATGCCTGCTGGGAAGTGTGCTTTATTTTTAAATGGTCAGGAGTCAAGGTTGAGAATAACATTTTTTGTTTGACCCCGCCAAAAAAATCAAGCCAATTAATAAACACATGACAACAAAATGCCAGCTCAAATAAACTCACATATGCCCAGTATTTGCAGCTCCTGAGTGTTACTGATCCTGCCCAATATCACAATGACCTGTAAAGTCTAACAAATGTGGAATATTTAAATTTAGGACTGTTTAGTAAAAAAGATTTACAGTTTGTCATTATTGACTAAAACAGGTTGATTTTATCCTCCTGCAATGATTATACCCAGGGTTTGACTTTAAATGCAGGTAGATTTCAGTTGTGGCGATTTATACAGCACAGCTACTCTAACTTGCCAAAATGGCAAGTTGAATATAATTTTTATATTGTAGTTTTCTTAAATCACCTACTTCCACATACTACCAGAATGGAATATAGGCGACCTCTACATATATTTGGGAACATTTGTGAAAGTGTATATAATTGTTGCCTTGTGATTCATAAATGGATCTGTCATCACTAAAATACAACACAGGATTCAATTCAATTCAATTCACCTTCACTTCTATAGCGCTTTTACAATGTAGATTGTGTTAAAGCAGCTTAAAATCAGTTCAGTTCAGTTCAGTGTGGTTTAATTTTCACTGCTGAAAGTCCAAACACTAAAGAGCAAATCCATCAATGTGCAGCTCCACAAGTCCCAAACCAAACAAGCCAGTGGCGAGAAACAAACTTCACCAATTGACAAAAGTGAAGGAAAAAAAACCTAGAGAGAAACTCAGTTGGGCACAAACATTTCTCCTCTGGCCAAACTTTTTGTGCAGAGCTGCAATCTAGGCTTCACTTCTTCACGGCCGCCACAGCATCTGCTCAGGATATGGCTTGGTCCAGGATTATCGATACCTCTAGAAGTCCTCTATAGTTGTGATCATCTCTTCACATGTCACAATCTCTAGAGGCCTCGGGATGAATATTCAATAACAAAGAAAATAATTAGCGTAGCTGCTGTTCATAGTGTATGTAAAGAATAAATATTATATATCAAGGCAAAAATGAAGTGCTATAAATGAAAATAGCAGTTATATGAATAAACATGAAAATATTCCAGAGTTTAGGAGCAATACATAAGAAGGCTCAACCTCCTTTAGAGGGGTAAATGGGACAGTGACAATTATAGTGTTACCTACAGTCACTCAGGCCTAAATCTGCTTTAATGTCCCTGATGACCAGACATGTAGCAATTCAAGAGTTCACACTTAGCTGATGATTGATTGTCCCGAAGAGAGCCCTGAGCTCATAAGATCCTCGAGCTCGGGGCTCCCACCCGTTTGCAAGGTGAGAGGGGAGTTTGAGCTCAGGTAGATCTCGAGAACTCCCCTGCTGTAGTAGCTAATGAACAGATAGTGATTACTCTTAAGAGATAACTACTTACTAAAGCATAGATATAGCATGTCATAATTTGGATTAGTGAATTAACTTAAGTTGCATGTATTTGGATGGTGGGAGGAAATCGGGGAACCCGGGAGAAACCCACGCGAGCACGGGGAGAATGTGTAAACTCCACACAGAAACGTTGACTGGCTTGGTTTAGTAACATTCTTGCTGTGAGGCAACAGTGCCACCAATCTAGGAAAGGAGGAGGAGTAAGGGTGGATTCTTTACAACAAATATGGCTGTGATATGGAACTTAGGGTATTTATAGAGGCTTAGGAGTCATCTGATTGGTGAATCATTAATTGGATAATGCTGGACAAGCTGAAAGCAATCATAAACAAGTGATCCTCTTGAATTTAGTTTATAAATAAACTTCACTAAGAATCTAAACAAACTTGACATGAGATACTTTGCCGTTTAAACCCCTAAATATTTACTTATTATGTAAATATAAAAACAATGATAATTATTCATGTCTAAAGTAAAGATCTGTTTTAGGGTTTGACACAGAAGCACATTGTTTTCACTGACATCACTAGACGTCCGCAACAGAAAACACAAATGAGGAAAGCTAAAACCAAACAGACCCAAGTTGATTCCAGTGTCTTTATGAAGAATTATTATTTTGGCAGCTCTGATAAACATCTTTTAATCTTTTCCTGTTCTCTTAATAAGACCAGCAGGTCTTTTAGATGAACATTTATTTTTGTATGAGCCGCGTATGTTTTCTCCCATCCCTCCTCAGATTTCTTGCATTATATTTTATTGACTTCAGTTTTGTGATCAAGCATGTTTAAGCGCTTGATGAATGTCTCAGTAATGTCATCCCTTAAGTGACGTAGAGTATACAATATACAGTAGTCAGTTTTTAAGGTTTGACAGATGTACCAGGAGCCTGTACCATATTACTAGTCAAAACAACTGGGGTTACAGTTACAAGACTAACCAGGGTACAGCACAATGAAGCTATTGTAGCTGTTGAGGTATACATGTCAGAATAATTTGCATCAGCTCTGGGTTTAGACAGCAGTGTTCATCAATATAGTTCCTTGTGCTTCATCGCTAACCTTCAGCTCATACCATGATTAACATCACCATAAAACATAAAATCTCACTATCATGATACAAGGATCAGATAAAATTGTGACCTACAATGTTTTTCAATGTTTACCGATTTTGCCTGATACAAATGTCACAAGGCAAATAAGGGAAAATGGTGGAGCATAAACACATATAGAGGAAGTGAAATGTGAAACAGGGGGTTTTAAAACAAACAAAAAAACATGTGATTTGAATAATGGATGAGAGCAGATACAGAATAATCACAGCCTGAAGCTGCAGACAGAAACATCAGACTGAGGACAGAAACACACCAGCTCTGAGGTAAGAACAACTCACATTAGTCTTTAACCAATATTATCTTCATGATTGTAATGTTGTAATGCTGTTTTACTAAATAAATATGAAAGTAGTTGAGTTATTCAATACATTTCTTCCTCAGAAATGGCCCAGACTCTATATTTCCCTCTTCTCCTCATTGGTGAGTGTGTTTGTAGTTTTATTTAGGGTTTATGGTTTCATTAGATTTGACTGTGTGCTGGCAATCATTAAAACAAAGTGTCTCTTTCACAGCTCTCTGCTCCGTATCTGAATGTGTTCAGCGTCAATATTACTATATAAATGAGGGGAAGAACTGGACTGAAGCTCACAGATACTGCAGAGAGAAATACACAGATCTGGCCACCACTGACAACATGAATGACATGATCCAGCTGATGATGAGTGTGAATGATGTACATGCTGAAAATATTTGGATTGGTCTGAAGAAGACGAGTGTTTATAAATGGCATTGGTCTTCAGGTGATCCTGTGCTCTTTCTAAATTGGACATCTGGACAACCAGCTGCCAGTGATAATTGTACTATGATGAGAAATGGACAGTGGTTTGTTGTGTCATGTAGTAACACCTCATTCTTCATCTGCTACAACAGTGAGTATAAACCCCTACAGTAACAAACATTCATTTAACAAAAGATGCTGCAAATCAAAAGTCAAATATTTTTCAAGTCAAATCTTCTTTGTAATGTTGTGAGATATTTGTAACAAACCTATTAATAGTAATGCAATCAGAAAATGAGATGTTGAATTATAATCTTGCATCCATAGTTTGACCAAAAACAGCAATCATAGCAATTTCCATAATCCACATGTATTCATAAGAACTCAACTATTCTGTAACACAGGCTTTACCTAATCTTTCACCTCTGCTTTGGTTCACACCCAAAGCATAAAACAAAATAAGGATATTGAAAAAATAATGTTTTTTTTTTATTCATTTTCTTAAAGCCAGCAGAGGACTGGTGTTTGTCAATCAGCCGATGAACTGGAGAGATGCTCAGAGTTACTGCAGACAGAATCACATTGATCTGGTCACTATGAGAAACCAGAATGAGAGTCAACAGCTGGAGAAGTTCATTAATGACAGAAACTCATCTGGATCTGCAGTCTGGATCGGTCTGTTCAGAGACTCATGGCAGTGGTCAGATCAGAGCAACTCCTCATTCAGATACTGGCATACCAATCAACCTGATAATCAAGGAGGTGATGAAAACTGTACAGTGATCACTCAGAATGTTCAGAGACGATGGAATGACATCTCTTGTGATAACCATCAGTTTCCTTTCGTGTGTCATGAAGGTGAGCAGATCCACTTAATCCATCATCAGCTCCAGATCTCTTAAAGTTGACTACATGTCTGACATGACAAATTCCTCCACAGTGTTTGTTCTGCATGTTGTTTTTGACCAGTCTCTCTCTAGTTTCTGCTTGTGCTTTGTTTTGTGTTCAGATAAACTGATTGTGGTCCAGCAGAATCTGTCATGGTCTGAAGCTCTGAGATACTGCAGACAGAATCATGTGGATCTGGTCTCGGTTCATTCAGGGGAGATGCAGCGTCGTGTGATGAACGTGGTTAATCTGGCATCTACTGAGGCGGTGTGGTTGGGTTTACGTCACTCCTGTGCTTTGGGCATCTGGTTCTGGGTGAGCGGAGAGACCGTGTGCTATCAGAACTGGGCTCCAGGGAACGGCACATCAGAGGAGGACTGTGAGCCCACAGTGAGATCTGGAGCAGTTCAGTCTGGAGGAGATCAGACCTGGATCAGCCGTCCTGAAACTGAACGACTCAACTTCATCTGCAGAAATTATTGAAAGTGAAAGACCGGTGTGTTTCAAATAATCAATGTTTATTTTTTGATTTGTTTATTTATAGTGTATATTGGAAAAACTGTCATTTTAAGATCTACTGTATGTAACATTACTTTTTGTCATTTAAAAAAACAACTGTGCACTGTATGTTTTAAAGACCCCATATATGTATTTATGTGTATATATGGATTTATGGAACCTTTAAAATTTCAGTCAAAGTGTTCTGGAAAAAGTGGCTCCAAAACATTTGAGTGTTTAATAAAATTTTGGTCAATTAGAAATTTGAAAATAATGGTACAAGTATGTGGTTTACGCAAAAAAAAAAAAAAAAATAATAATAATAATAATAAAAAAAATATATATATATTTGTGTTAATTGACTTTATGAGATCTTGGTTTTCTGGTGGTTTGGCAACTTCCTTTTCACTACTGTTTATTTTCATTAGTTATATCTTTACAATTGATTATTTTAAAAAGTGATTGTCAGCATCAAACTCTTAATATTGTGCATGTCTCAAAAAATACAATTTCTTTTTCAGATTGCCATTAAGAGTTACTTGTAAAATATCATGCAACATGTATGCAACTTGAACTATTCACAGGAGTATTCAACAACATCAGCTCAAATAAACTCATTTAAACATGGCTAATGCTCAGTCTTTTCTAATTTCAAGAGATCCCACTTAGCTGATGATTGATTATAAAGCTTGTTTGGCATGCTGTCCTGGCAGAGAACCCGGGGCTCCCTCTCGTTTGCTGGGCAAGAGGGTAGTTTGAGCTCAGGTAGGTCTCAAGAGCTCTTCCTAATTTAGGGCTAATGACAAATTAGAAATTGCTATATAAAGATATTTATCTGCTGGTGAATAGCTCGACTATAGTGCCAATTTAGATTGATCAATTCGCTTAGACGCATGTCTTTGGACTATGGGAGGAAACCGGAGACCTTGGGGGAAACCCAAGCAAGCAGAGGAAGAACATGAAAACTCCACACAAAAACGACAAACTGGCCTGTTAAGGACTTGAACCAGTGATGCTCTTGCTGAGCGGCAACAGTGCTAACCACTGGGCTGCCGTGCTACCCTATAAAGGAGGAGGAGTAGGGGTGAAAGGGGGGATTCTTCAAGACAAAGATAACTGAAGAAATTCAGGTTATTTATAGGGAGTTAGGAATCATCTGATTGGTCAATCATGCGTTAATTAATGTGGGACCAGCCGTGATCAATCATAAGCACTTATGGTCTTCTCTAAATTATTTCATAAGTAAACTTCACTCAATAGCTTTTTAATTTAATTCACATTAACACCTTCATGAAACCCCATTTTGGGACAAAGCATCTGGTTTGACTTTTTGGTGCCGGGTCTGCAAGTTAAAATAAACTGAAACCTCTTAAATATAAGGAACATCAAGTCTGCTGATAATTCATTTGCTTTGACTGATGTAAATCTTGCAGGTTCTTGTGGTTAGTAAGAACCTCGAAAGGATGTGAAGCCCCCTCAAGTCAAATGGTGCTAGTCCTCCAAAGCAAATTTAATTGCAAACAATTCCTTACTCATCTGTAACAGAATGACTTTCACACATCACATCAGAGCCATCCACCTCTCTGGATCTGGAATTGAGAGAACAGGGGCAGAAGTAAAGTGGTGCTTATAATCCTGGAAGGTCCTTGCTGCTTCTGGACTCACATCAGCAAGGAGCTGAGAATGTTTAGCTATTAACTCATCTTGACAGTTCAGCACAGCTTCATGATGCTGGAATGAGGCTTCATGTTTGGTAATCACTTAGCAGTTACAGTCAACTTAAAGTAGGTTTTTATGTTCCGCTGTCGAGTTTCTTCACGAGTGTTTTTTTCTTTTTTGAACGCTATAAGTAGCTAAAGCTCACTCTTTCACATGCGGGAACTGGTGGATGTGCAACAACTTTAATCATAAGGTAAACACAAAAACAAAAGTTTCCATCTGGAGCTCCTTCACGAGAGTTGACACTCACTCCATCAGGCTCGCGGCTCTCAGCACTACCCACGCTTATCACCGTTACCAAGCAGGAAAAACAGAGACAAAACCCAGAACAAAGACCAAAAGACTTAACTGGATGGACATGATATGTGGTGGGATTTGATGTAATTCCACACAAAAGTTAGTCATTAAGGCATTGATGTCCAAACTCGGTTCTGGAGGGCCGGTGTCCTGGAGAGTTTAGCTCCAACCCCAATCAAACAATCAAGCTCTTACTAGATATACTAGAAACTTCCCGGCAGGTGTGTTGAAGCAAGTTGGAGGTAAACTCAGCAGGACATCGGCCCTCCAGGACCGAGTTTGGACAACCCTGCATTAAGGAACATGTTGATTTGATGGTACCCACTGAATTCCATAGTTATTCTTTTATAAAATAAAAAGATTATGAAGAATATATTTTCTTTAATATATATATATATATATATATATATTGTGTGTGTCCAACAGAAGACCCTTACAAAAAATTACTTACAAAAAATTATAAAAAAAAATTCTCAAAGAATACTGCAGTTTTAGTCAACTTCTGAAAAGTGCAGTTTTTTGGACATAACAAAAAAATAATTATTTAAGTATATTGCAGTATTACTGCAATACAACTAAAGTACAACAATACAACCAACTGCATTACATCTACTGCAATACAACTGAAGTGCCTCTTCAATACAACTGCATTACAACTACTACATTTCCTGCTCTGTGGACAATAGTTTTCAAATAAGGTTTCAGTACTTCAGTTGTATTGCTGAAATGCTACCACAATATATTGTATTGCACTTTTCAGAAATAATATACGTGCTATATTTATGTATGTAATGCTACTTCAGTTGTATTGCAGATTTTACTGCTGTTGAACTTCATTGCATTGTGCTTTAACTCATTATATAGCATTTTTGCAGTTGCATTAAATACAGTTATCCTTGCATACAGTATATAGGCTACTACTGTTGTACTGTTCATTCTGTTGTATATTGTTCATTTTTGCAAATAAACTCTTATATTCTAATTAGAATATTAATTGAATCCAAAAAACATCCCTGAAAAAAGGTACATATTATTAGATGTTGAAGAACAAACCCCTTGGAACACAAGAGCAGTACAGTTCTTACCACACCATTGGCATATTAACTACTGCACATGTGCAGTAAAGACAGAGTTTACTTGTTTTTACTTCAGTTTACTGCAACTTTTACTGCTGCTGAACTATATTGTACTGTATTTGAACTGTGTTTATACTTCATTGTATTGCAATTTTACTGCAGTTATACTTTTATATGCTGCTGTTGTACTGCAGTTTTACCTCAGTTTACTGCAGTTATTTTTTAGTAAGGGGAAGCTCATAACCACATAAAAAATAAACAATTAATATAATTAATATTTTGGGTGACCCATGATATTAATTATTTTATTTTAAACGTTTACACTACCGGTCAAAAGTTTGGGGTCAGTTATTTTTCAAGGTTTTTTTTTTAAGAAAATTATTCTGTTCATCAAGCCGGCGTTTATTAAACGTAAAAAAATGTAATTGTTATAATTAAATTAAATATTTTATTAAAAATTTAAATAGCTGCTTTCTTATTGTATGCAGTTTCAAATGGAATCATTAATCCAGTCATTACAGCTTTTATTACTATTACCATTATTAATAATAATAATAATAATAACATTAGAGTGATTTCTGAAGGATCATGTGACTAAAGACTGGAGTAAAAAAGTTCAAAATTTATCATTAAAATCACTGGAATAAATGATTAAGTTCAATTTTAAACTACTTTTGGACTGTTATTTTATAGTGCAATAACATTTCACAATTGTAAAATTTGTACTGTATTTTTGATTAAATAAATGCAGTCTTGGTGAGCAGGAGAAGCTTATTTTATAACATTTAAAAATCCTACTGACTCCAAACTTTTGAGCAGTAGTGTAAACTGCCATAGAAGTATGTATATTTATTATTCGAATATGGTTAATGTAATACTGTAATGCAGGGAAGTACAGTAACAAAAACCCACAAAGAGACAAGTATGCAAATACACCTGAATGAGGAAGAAAGGCCTGTTTAGAGGAATGAATAAAGAAATGATGTGTAGTAAAGTTCGTTCTTGTTGTGGGAAGAAGAAGACAGGGTCGGCGATATCGAGTAAGTACACTCTTTTATTTTTGTACTTGCCAGCACAACACTGTAGTTGTGTGTGTGCTCTCCTCTCTCCCTCCCGCTCCTTCTCTCCTCAAGAAGGGTGTCTCTCCGGCCCAATCACTAGAATAAACAGGTGTTATTTATTATTTCTGATTGGCCTGCTGATTAGCCGCCGGGCTCCTAGCATGCTCTCCCCCCTCATTGGGTGTTCGATCATGCTTACCTCTCCACGGTATGGTATAGAATAGAATAATCACACAGTCTGAAGCTGCAGACAGAAACATCAGACTGAGGACAGAAACACACCAGCTCTAAGGTAAGAACACACACATCTACAGTCTTTACACACAAATACTCTTCTGACATCTGTTCATATTCTAATTAATGATTTACTCCACATTAATGCTTCTCTTTTACCAGCTGAAATATTTTACTCTGAAATAAATCTAATTGTGTATCTATATTTCTCTTCCTCAGAAATGACTCAAACTCAACACTTCCTCCTCCTCATTGGTGAGTGTGTTTGGAGTTTTATTTATGGTTTATAGTTTCATTAGGTTTGACTCTGTTCTGAAAAGCATTAACACAATGTGTCTTTCACAGCTCTCTGCTCCGTATCTGAATGTGTTCAGCGTCAGTATCACTTTATAAATGAGGAGAAGAACTGGACTGAAGCTCAGAGATACTGCAGAGAGAATTACACAGATCTGGCCACTGTTGACAACATGAACGACATGATCCAGCTGATGAAAAGTGTGAACGATGGAGGTAATCGGCCTATCTGGATTGGTCTTCAGAAGACGAGTGTTTATAAATGGCATTGGTCTTCAGGTGATCCTGTGCTTTTTCTGAACTTGGCATCTGGACAACCAAACAGCAGTAATAATTGTACTCATATGAGAAATGGACAGTGGTTTGTTGTGCCATGTAAGAACACCCAATACTTCATCTGCTATAACAGTGAGTATAAACCCCTACAGTAACAAACATTCATTAAATAAAGAAAAATTAAGATATAATAAAAATGACAACAATAAACATTCTACATGTTAAAAGAAAAAACTAAAATAAAACCAAATTCTGATCCTAATGTTTTTAAAGCAGTGGTTTTCAACCCCAGAGGGCTGTGACGGGCTGCCAGCTGTTATTTATAGAAATAAAATAGATTTATTTGAAAATTTGTTTTTAAATATAATTTATTTTTAAAATTTAATATATGTAAAATGTCTAGTCATAATTTAATGTAAAGTGAAAAGCTATAAATATGAAATGACTACTAGAGACTGCATTTGCACAGCCAAATGCATACGGGACAAGATTTGATAAGTAGAGATAATACTTATAATCAGGGCTTGACAATAACTTTTTTGCTCACCGGCCACTATGGTTGGTAATTGTCTAAAGTTTCTAGCCATTTTGCATTTTTATTCATTTTTCTTTTCGGCTTAGTCCCTTTATTAATCTGGGCTCGCCACAGCGGCATGAACCGCCAACTTATCCAGCTTATGTTTTACGCAGCGGATGCCCTTCCAGCTGCAACCCATTACTGGGAAACAATCATACACACTCAATCACACTCATACACCACGGACATTTTAGCTTACCCGATTCACTTGTGTTTGGACTGTGGAGGAAACCGGAGCACCCAGAGGAAACCTAGCGAACACGGGGAGAACATGCACACAGAACTCCACACAGAAATGCCAACTGACCCAGCCAAGGCTCAAACCAGTGACCTCCTTGCTGTGAGGCGATTGTGCTACCCACTGCACCACCGTGACGCCCATTCTGCATTTTCACTAGCCAAATTTTGTTGTTGGGGAAAATATATTTTATGTGCTAAAATGTGACTTTGCCATGCTGAATTACTTCAGTTAAAGTCGTTTCAAGACTTCACACTTAGCTGATGATTGATTATGAAGCTTGTTTGGCATGCTGTCCCGGGAGAGAGCCCTGAGCTCATAAGATCCTCGAGTCCAGGGCTCCCTCCCGTTTGCAAGGCGAGAGGGGAGTTTGAGCTCAGGTAAATCTTGAGAACTGTAGTAGCTAATGAACAGATAGTGATTGCTCATAAGAGATAACTACTTACTAGGAGCATGTCTATGGTGCTGATTTGGATTAGTCAATTAACTTAAGTTGCATGTTTTTGGATGGTGGGGGAAACCAGGGAACCCAGCGGAAACTCATGTGAGCACGTTGAGAACGTGTAAACTCCACACAGAAACGTTGGCTGGCTTGGTAAGCACTAAAACCAGTGACGTTCTTGCTGTAAGGCAACAGTGCTATCCACTAGGCCACCCTGCCACCCATCTAGGAAAGGAGGAGGAGTAGAGGTGGACGGGGGGATTCTTCAAAACGAAGATGGCTGTTATATGGAGTTTATATGGGGTATTTATAGTGGCTTAGAAATTGTCAGTTTGGTGAATCATAAATTAAATAATGTGGGACCGGCTCCAAGCAATCATAAGCATGTGATCCTCTCGAAATTAGTTTATAAATAAACTTCACTTAAAACCCCTCTGACCACCCGAATTAGGACAAAGTATAGCAGCTTGTATACAGTAGACAACATTTGAAGGCAATAAACATTAAAACCTAGGTTTTTGAACATTTCAATTGAAACAGAAGTATGTATATTTAAATTTTTTATCATTAAATAATAATAAAACAGGTTATTGTCTTCAGCCCTACTGATAACGTTCAGGCCACTTGCCTAGATCTGGGCTGCTAATCTACTTTCAGATCCACCCATGTCTGCAATCTGGGTGTCATTCTTAACAAGTCATTGAAACTAGACAAACAGATCAGTTCGGTTACTGGCTCCAGTTTTTATTAACTCCATTTGCTGTCTAAAGTCAACATTTCTCAAATCCCACCACACTAGAGATGGCTGTCCACGCTTTTATTACATCACGGTTAGACTACTGCAATGCACTTTACTGTGGCATTTCAAAATCTCAACTTTCTCACCTTTAGTTGGTCCAAAATGCTGCTGCTAGATTTATTTGTAATAGCAGAAAATATGACCACATTAGCCCTCTTCTAAGAGGCCTCCATTGGCTGCCTGTCCAATTCAAGTTGATTTTACTGGTATATAATTCCCTCCATAATCTAGCCCCATCCTATCTCTCAGAGCTGCTTCATTTTTACACTCCCGTGAGATTTCTTAGATCAAGTGATCAAAATCTTCTTTTAGTTCCTCAGTTCAGACTAAAACGTAGAGGGGACAGAGCTTTCTCTGTGGTGGGTCCTCAGTTGTGGAACACCCTGCCCCTTGATATTAGGATGGCTCCATCACTATCTATTTTTAAATCACTTCTTAAAACATTCCTTTTTAGCTTGGCTTTTTAAGATTATTTTAATAGTCCTTTCTACTGCTACATTTGTACATTTTTTTTTTCAGATGTTTCTCTTGTCTTCTATGTTTTGTATTCTGTCTTTTTATTCTTGACTTGTCTTGTGCACAGCACTTTGGTCAGTCTTGTGACTGATTTTAAATGCTCTCTATAAATAAATGAACTTGAACTTGTTTTTACCTAAAACCAAAACAATATCTGTTCTTGTCTTAGACATCTTTGATTGATCTACCATATACAGCATATAAATAGAGTGATGTCTAGGAAAGCATCGTTATGGACATTTTGGCCTATTGACGTATAATATATTGGCTGTAGGAATCCACCCACCGGCCCAATGACGGAATCCAGTGTCGTGGTCGAAGGAAATCAGCGTGTATGCCTTTTCGGGCACTTCTGGAAAAGTTATGTTACTTCATTAAAATTTATTGACCAATTTAACGTCTGACTTTACACGTAATTTAATCTGACTCCAATTGTAGTTTATTCTCAATTCACCATTCATGTTTTAGCTGATCATATTAGCAGTTGTTATGTAATTTAGAATTTGACATTTTCTTGGGTCTGATATTCTAATTGTACGTTCATTAGTTACCAAACGCCGCTCAGTTTCATGCCCCGGGTTTTGCGTGTCTTCTCACGGACCGTATGTCGACACTCTGAAAATTAGTCAGAGGGTGCAGGATAAACTAATATTCGAATAGGCTGGTTGCAAACTGCTCACGCACCCTAAAAGAACAACTCACTTAGTCAAGCCATGCATCTTGCTAGCTTCAGTGATTAAATAATTAAAAGATCTTCATGCTATCGCGCCAAAAACTGCTTCGTATAGTCTATTTGTCTAATAATCAAATAATTATGCCGCTCATAAAGGTAGCGTAAGACTCCTCGTAATCTACTGGATACAATGAATTCAGAATACTCCAGAATTAATCAAAAAGGTTAACATTTATTTAGCCAGGCAGGTAAAACATCATTTAAAGTGAATCACAATGAATATAAAACACAACTGATCAGCATAACATATAAACACAAGTACAAATACAAGGTTAAAAATAATTTGATAAAGTCAGCATACCTGGCAATAGAAGAGACACACAGAGGCTGTGCGGGAAGTCTGGCTACAGAAGCTTCCCCAAGTGGTTTTCCAAAACTCCTTAAATACCCATTAACATCTGTGAAACAGTCATGAATATTTAGCACCCAAATATCTGACTCGGCTTTCAGAGTTAATTAACCACCAAAAATCACATGTTTGTTTGGGGTGAAATAAAGTTTATCAAGATCAATTAGTTTGGGTTGTCATACCTAGGAGAGAAAAAAAACATTCACCAGTTTATCTTTTCCTTAACATCTGTGAACACAGAAATGTCCTCTGTTCTCTGAGTTAATTACTACATCAATCAGTTTGAGGTAAATAGTGTAAAAAGAGTCATTAACATCTGTGAACACAGGAATGTTCCCTGTTCTCTGGGTTTACTCCCTACAAAGGTTTATCAGTTTGGGGTAAATAAAGTTGAAAGAATTCACCAGTTTGCCAATCACACCTGAATGATTATAATTAAAAAACAACACCAGTAGGGGAGAGGGATGAGGGCAAGAAGGAGGGTTGAGGGTGTTTTCGCGTCCCCCTATCCAGATTCCAGAGTTTTTATGACTTTATTGCAAGAGATGTTTGTCTGAAGAAAATTCAGTCTTACATGGCCAATATAAACAACTCAGGCTCATTCTGATTGCCCCCTATATACATTTCTGAAAGAGTGCCAAATACATACCAGAAGCTACGTTTTGTTGCAGTTTTTGTTTTCATGAATCCACTAGAGGCTTTTTCAGATCTCAGCTGTCTCTCTTTAGTGCATTCACACCTGCTGTTCTCACATAAATTGTTGACTGACTGTTGACAGACTGACCAACCTGATTCCCCAACCAACTCCTTACCTAAACCGATAGTGTTTTAAAAGGCATCGCTTGACCAGCGCTCACCCACTTCCCTAAACCCAACCGACAGTGTTTTCAAAAGCAATACAGAAAAAGAAAGCCCTCACAGAAGCCTGATTTTATTACATTCTCACCCTGTTATGTACTTGTTTATTCAATTTTTGCTATCTGTTTTTGTCTTACCTGCTTTCTGGAATTGTTCTTCACCGAACTCCAACCTTGTTGTCATGATCAACTCAGCTCTACGTCTCAATCGTCTCATCCCTCCTTCCATTACAAGTGTTGTAATGATCCCCTACCTATTTACTTGGTGGCACAGTGGCTCAGTGGTTAGTACTGTGGCCTCACAGCAAGAAGGTCGCAAAAAGTCGCAGCTGGGTCAGTTGACATTTCTGTGTGGAGTTTGCATGTTCTCCTCGTGTTGGCGTGGGTTTCCTCTGGGTGCTCCAGTATCCCCAACAGTCCAAAGACATGTGCTATAGGTGAATTGGATAAACTAAGGTGTATAGGCGTTTCCCAGTACTGGGTTGAGGCTGGAAAGGCATCCATTGTGCAAAAACATGCCATTCATTCCGTTGTGGCAACCCCTGATAAATACAGGACTAAGCTGAAGGAGAATGAATGAATGAATATTTACTTTGGCCAACTTACTTTTAAATCAATAACATTGAAAAGATATTTACATGTGACTTGGTTGGTGGTTAGGTGACTTAAGGGTATGCAGTGGAGCAGTAAAACCCATAGAAAATAGTGCAAATTAATGCATCACCATTCAAAGAAATTACCTGAGTGGTTTTACACACTAAAAATCCTTGTGCATAAAGTTCTATAGTGCAGAATGGCTGACAACCTCCTAGCAACCAAGAAATATGTATCGAAGCATGTGTCTTTGGTTTAGGTAGCCACAAGTTAAAAAAGGTTGGGAACTGCTGGTTTAAAGACTTAATGTTGAATGTAAAAAAAATGAATATTTTTGGCTAATACAAACATTGCTGATGCTCTCACTGCTGCATCTGTTCACATTTCAACTATAAACCAGAAGAATAAAGAATAAGTAGATAAAATAATGTTTTCCATTGGATTTTTAAAGTGAGCAGAGGATTCGTGTTTTCCGATCAGAAGATGAACTGGAGACCCGCTCAGAGTTACTGCAGACAGAATCACACTGATCTGGTCACTGTGAGGAACCAGAATGAGAATCAACAGCTGGAGAAGTTCATTAATGACAGAAACTCATCTGGAATTTGGATCGGTCTGTTCAGAGACACATGGCAGTGGTCAGATGAGAGCAACTCCTCATTCAGACACTGGGAAACTGGTGAACCAAATAATTATGAAGGTCATGAAGACTGTACAGTGATTGGTCAGAATTCTCAGAGGGGATGGGCAGATGTCCCTTGTGATAACCAGTTTACTTTTGTGTGTCATGAAGGTGAGCAGATCCATTAAACACACTCAATCCATCATCATCAGCTCCAGATCTCTTAAAGTTGACTACATGTCTGACATGACAAATTCCTCCACAGTGTTTGTTCTGCATGTTGTTTTTGATCAGTCTCTCTCTAGTTTCTGCTTGTGCTTTGTTTTGTGTCCAGATAAACTGATTGTGATCCAGCAGAATCTGTCATGGTCTGAAGCTCTGAGATACTGCAGAGAGCATCATGTGGATCTGGTCTCGGTTCATTCAGAGAAGATGCAGCGTCGTGTGACGAACGTGGTTAAACTGGCGTCTACTGAGGCGGTGTGGTTGGGTTTGCGTTTCTCCCACATTTTGGGCATCTGGTTCTGGGTGAGTGGAGAGACCGTGTGCTATCAGAACTGGGCTCCAGAGAACAGCACATCAGAGGAGGACTGTGAGCCCACAGTGAGATCTGGAGCAGTTCAGTCTGGAGGAGGTCAGACCTGGATTAGCCGTCCTGAAACAGACCAACTCAACTTCATCTGCAGCAGATATGAGTGAATGAATACACGTAGCATAGCTGTCATAAAAGAACAAATGTGAAATGATTTTTCCTTTTATCTTCATTTTTCAGTTTGCTTAAAAACATAAATTAATTAGCTTATAATAATATATATTAATTAAACTTTGAAGAGATAAAAACTCTTCATTTTCATGTTTTGATAAAATATATTCCTCATTAAATGTTTAGTTGAAAATATTGTGCCGTCATGGTGGCGCAGTGGCTATCACCTCACAGCAAGAAGGTCAGTCTTTTTTTTTCCATAGCCATCTTGTGGCTATCTGTGCAGCTTCACAACTGAAAGCTTAATGGCCTTAATAATGGACTTAATGGCCCTTTGAGAGGTGTGATGCTACTGCTAGGCCTAGTTGGTTGAAGACTTTACAAAGTGAATGCCCCGCAAACTCACTACAGCCCACCTCTATTGGCTCACAGTGGTTCTTCCAGCCCTCTTCCTGGCACTTTTATACTAGCTCTTGGTACTTTGAGCTTTTCCTTTCATTTGCCTCTTCTATCCGTTCAAGAATAATCAACTGTCTTGTTGCCTCAGATATGATGGTTATGTCTGGTTGGAGTGATTTTGGAGTGACATTGTGGCCGCATGCTTTAGTGTTGCGTTTCATGTGTGTTAAGGAGTTTTTTTTTCATTGGCTGCGTGTTCTAGTCCTGTTTTACATGAGCACATGGCTTGTGTTGTTACTGTCATGTGCTCTCCTGTCTATTGTCCAGTCGCACCCTCCTTGGTAACCCATTATTAGTTTATTCAGTTCACCTGTTTGTTTGTTAATTATGTTTCCTTTATATTCTCCACATGCCTGCTGTCCTGTGCCAGTTCATCGTCATTTATTGCCTTGTCTAGTCGTGTCCAGCCCTGTCTAACCCTGCTCTTTCCTGCCAGCCCAGTTCGTTTGTTTATTTGTTTGTTTTGTTAATGTTCTCCCCCTCGGGAAATACAATTTTATAAATGTAATACATTTAAAACTTTGATTAATTATTGATTCTCCAGAAATTATTATATCCTGTAGATTATGTGGAATGCTAATGCTATCACAATTCTAAGTACATGGTTTACAAAGCAAAAGCACAAGACTGAATTGAGCATTGGGCACATCAGCTAGGAGATTGTTTAGTTTGTTCATTGCTGATTTAGCCAGTTGCAATGTAGGTTAATCAATTAGACTTTTAGCACAAGTTAAACATCTACACAGGGCGTCACGGTGGCGCAGACGGTAGCATGGTCACCTCACAGCAAGGTTCAAGCCTCGGCTGGGTCAGTTGGCATTTCTGTGTGGAGTTTGCATGTTTTCCCCGTGTTCATGTGGGTTTCCTCCGGGTGCTCCAGTAATTTGGAATTTGGTAAGCTAAATTGGCAGTCGTGTATGCATGTGAATGAGTGTGTATGGATGTTTCCCAGTGATCCACTGCATAAAACATATGCTGTATTAATAACGTGACTAAGCCAAAAAGAAAATAAATGGATAAACAACTACATATCCATGTGCTTTTTTTTTCTAAATATATTATTTGATATTAACTGTTTAGGTAAAATATTTTTGATTTACTTTGTGAACTACTGAAAATTATTTGCAAATATTGGAATATGATGAAACAGATAAAAATAAGATGCTCTGGTTAAAAAAAAAAGTCAGATAATGCAAATGAAATTAGTTTATGGAGGAAAATCCCTGTTTTGATGTGCTATTTGCATCTACGTATTACTATTTGCATTTACGTGTGTAAAGAATGTTTGTGTGAGGATAGAATAGTGATACCTGATACCTGGAAGATCGCATAATTAATTTATTTTTGACTTTGAAAAATAACTTTGACATTTTAACAATTTTCCATGACAGGTTCAGCACACTATGCAAAGTACTATTCCTGTTTGACTGGACTGCAGTCTTCTATACTGTTAACAAAAACCCATTTAAATAATTTCAAGAGTACACATTTAGCTTATGATTGATAATAAAGCTTGTTTGGCATGCTGTCCTGGGAGAGAGCCCTGTGCTTATAATATCCTTGAGCCTTGGGCCCTTGAGTGGGGAGTTTGAGCTCAGGTAGATCTTGATGAGCTCACCCAACTTATTTCTGGTTAATGTCAGATATAGGGATGCTAAGGAGAGATATACAGCTTACTAAAAGCTTGACTATGATGCCAAATTGATTTATTCAGTTTACTTTGACTGCATGTTTTTTGGACCGTGGGAGGAGTCCAGAGAACCTGTGGAAAACCCACGTGAGCATGAGAAGAACAAGCAAACTCACAGTAATGTCAACTGGTTTAGTATTAACCTTTATTTAACCAGGTAAGTCAACTGAGAACCATTGAGTACACCTTTACAACGATGACCTGGCCAAGAGGCAATGTCACAGTCACCAGTGATCCAGCCTGTTCGCGGGTATACACACAGATCGCTAACAGACTACAAATCTGCCGTTTCAAGAACTACAAGTGTCAGTCATGCAACACACACACACACCGGTTCCTGATCCTGATTGATTACACTCACACAGCTGAAGCAGCTCTAAGACTGATTAGTTGGACTATTTTTACAGCATACAAACACACAGACTTTACTATGTCTTGTTATACAGTTTGTGAACATTAAGACACCTTTTCCTGATCTTGTCCTTCCGTATTTAATCTCTGCTTTGTTTTCTCGTTTTGATGCCTTGCCGCATGTACTGACCGTTTGTCTGCTTATTACCACGACTTTGGATTTGCCTGCATACATCTGATTGCCTGATTGTGACCGTTGCTTCCCTGACCTTTCTAATGAACCTGTGTTTGGATCCGCACCTCTATTGTCAGTGTCCCCCATCACATTACAGGCAACATAAAAAGCAGATAGGAGGCAGCGGGGACACAAGGCAAGACAACACAGTTTCACAAATGCAGATATTAAGATTAAAAAAGCAAGAAACTAAAAACAAGCACAGTGATCTTGTGATTATAACTGGATTGAATTTTTAAAGGATGATAGTGGAATGAAAGTGTTGAGCTTTAAGGTCTGAAAAGAGGAAAACTGAAAATAGTAGCGACCAAATGAAGTGCAAACTTTGGGTCTGCAAAGATGAATAAAACTACTAGAGTGCAGATTTTGATGTGTTTTCCCCAATAATAGTTTTGTAAATGAACAGAAACCAATGAATTTGTTGACGTGATTGAAGAGAAGGCCAATTCAATAAAGAATACAGTTGACAGTGACAGTGTGTATTAAATGGCGCACCAGTAGCAAAACAAATTTAGTAGGGACTTTAACCAGAGACATTTGAGGCAACTGTGCTAATCACTGGGCTGCCATGTCGCCCATCTAGAAAGGAGTAGGAGTGGGAGGGGGGTCCATCAAGATGAGGTTACTGAGATAAGAAACTCTGGTTATTTATAGTGAGTAAAGCTGCAGTCACACTTTACTTTTCTCCCAGACATATTGCGGCAGTCAGTACACCACACACCAGCTGATTGGTGGAGAGGAGACGGAATGATGAATATAGGGATTGTTAGGAGGCCATGATGGACAGAAGCCAGTGGGCAAATTTGGCCAGGATGCCAGGCTTAAACCCCTACTGATTTTCGAAGGACATTTTGGAATTTTTAATGACCACAGAGGGTCAGAACCTCGGTTTAACGTCTCATCCAAAAGACGGCACTCACTGACACTGAGCAGTATAGAGTCCCCTTCACTATACTGGGGCGTTAGGACCCAAAAAGACCGCAGGTTGAGCTGTCCTCACTAACGCCACTTCTGGCAGCAACCTAGCTTTCCCATGTGGTCTCACATCCAGGTACTGACCGGGCGCAGCCCTGCTTATCTTCAGCGGGCAACCATTTGAGAGTTGCAGAGAGCTAGCTGCCATGCCATTCAAGCTTGGTAAACTCTGACCTGCGATATCAAAACATGGCCTCTTTGGACAAAAAAATAAAACATGGACCAATCCTTCACTTTTTTTTAATGTCTAATCATCTTGTTTTATCACGCCCCTATTTTTACAACAGAATTACGCAGCCTCTAGTGTGACTGCGGCATTAGGAGTCATTTTATTGGTGAATCAATCGCAGGCTGATGCGGGACCAGCCATGAACAATCATAACATGTGACCGTCTCGAAATTTGTTTAGAAATAAACTTCACAAAGAGAAATGCAAAACACATACAATTAACAAAAACTACTGAGAGCAAAAGCTGAATCCCGGACATTTTGAGAGAGTTAGAAATCCTGGATAGATGCATTTTTTTCAGTACCAAAAACAGGACATGTCCACAGAAAAATGACGTACAGACGCCCTACA
Organism: Danio tinwini; assembly: GCA_903798205.1. Taxonomy (NCBI): domain Eukaryota; kingdom Metazoa; phylum Chordata; class Actinopteri; order Cypriniformes; family Danionidae; genus Danio; species Danio tinwini. The sequence goes on along the minus strand of CAIGQZ010032222.1, from coordinate 10,716,940 downwards.
TTTTACTGCTGAAAAATTCTACCTCCGACTGTCCAGACACTTTTAGATAGAAATAAGCAGACCCTTTGCTGTTTAAACCCCTAATTGTTCAAATGATCATCTAAATACAGAGTAGATAATATAAAAAATAATATTTAAGGGTAAAGATCCGTTATAAGGTTTATCACAGAAGCACATTGTTGTTTTTCACTGACATCATGGGAAGACAGCAACAGGAAAAAACAAATAAGCAAAGCTAAAACCAAATTAGCAATAAACCACAGACCAGGATGTTTCCAGTGTCTTGTTGAAGTATTCATATATTGGAAGCTCTGGTAAAACTTTTAAGACATTTAGGCCTTTCAATATAATTATTTTATCATAGCGATTTATCCCTTCACAGATTTCTTGTGTTGTTTATCATTTGGGTGTTCAAGTTCTTTAAGAATGTCTCAGTAGTGTGATCTCTTAAGTTACATAGAGTACAGTAGTCAGTGTTTAAAGTTTGAGAGATGTACCAGGAGCCTGAACCATATTACTTGTCAAACAATAGAGTTACATGATTGGTTGACTATCCAAAAAGTCTAATCAGGAGTCAGCACAATGAAGCTAGTGTAGCTGACTTGGTCATACCTGTCAACCCTCCCGCATTTGCCAGGATTCTCCCATGTTTTGTCATTCTATCCCACTATTGTCACAAATACACAGGAGAACCAAATGCAAGTGAATGCAATATGATTTATTAACAGGGATAACATGAGCAAATAACTGGTATAGATATCACCAGATATAGAGGGAAAGGATAGAGCAATGATGCATCTCTCAAGGAAATCGACGACTCTAAACAGCGGTAATAGTTCTTCAATGAGACAGATTCAAGAAGATCTCTCATAAGTTCAGCCACGCCAAACAGCGGTAGCAGTTCTTCGATGAGACAGATCCAGGGAGATCTCTCATAAAGTTCAACAACGCCAAACAGCGGTAACACTTCTTAGGAGAAATAGCAAGCGGCGCTGAATATTCCAAAAGCAACAGTCTCTATGAGGACTCACCACCAGCGGAATTAGCGAGAGCTGCCTAACAGGAAACAGGACACAGACGTGAACTCAACAAACTGACAAACATGATCTACAAACACTGAACATATAAAGGAGCGCGGTAATAGATAAGGCAGCACCTGTGGTTAATAGATAACAGCTGAATGAGACCGAGTAGCAGCAAGACACGTGATCGCTCAGCTGACGAATGTAAACACACACAGCCACGTGGTGAAGATACACCCAAACAAACACCCACATCCACACACACACATACAAGAGAACCAGACAGATCCACAACCGTGACAACTATCATACATTTTAAGTATGTTCTCATATTATAAATTTTTCTATGAAAATTAAAATACCATCAACACAGAGCCGATCTCAAAGTGATGTTTATTTATAAACAAATTTCAAGAGGATCACGTGCTAACTCACTATAAATAACCAGAGCTTTCTTAGCTCAATATCTTCGTCTTGAAGAACCCCACCCCCACCCAACCCTACTTTCCATCCTTTTTAACAGACAACACGATGGCACTGTTGCCTCACAGCAAGAATGTCTCTGGTTTAATTCCCTTCTAAACCTTTCTAAACATTTCTGCGTTTTGCTTGTTCTTCTACGTGCTCGCGTGGGTTTTCCACTTTCCTCCCACAGTCCAAATAACAAGCACCCTAAGCAATTGATCACAAAATTTTATACCATAGCCAAGCTCTAAGCGAGTACACTTCTTTTCAACCATCCATATCTGACACTTAGCTACAAATAAGCAGGGGAGGGAGTCATTGAGATCTACCTAAGCTCAAACTCCCCTCTCGCCCTGCGAATGTGATACAATTGCAAAAGCTGTTCAAGAGAATTGTGTTTTCGCTTCATTTTGGTTTGAAAGCACGTTGAAATTAATATAAAAGCATCTGCATTCACTTTCTTTCTATTAAGCCTATGCGTCGATCGTCGCCCTTCCCATGCAACCTCTGAATCATTCAATTCATGGATCGGTGCTGACTGACGGATCAGAAACACACTGTTCTCAGATCAGCTTCTATGCATGCCATTTAAAGAGGAGCAAAAGTTGACACTTTTGGATTTGGGTGTGTGTTTAAACAGACAACTTAATACTATATAAACATATCCATTCTGTTTGTTTTGTTTTAGACATAACTATTTTTTTAAAGAGCCCCTATTATGGCTTTTTGAAAATGACTTTCCATGCAGTGTGTAACAGCTCTAAGTGAAGTGAAATATCCAGCTATGGTTTAAATCTGAAAGTGTGGCGTGTTTTAAACTATTGATTAATCTATAAAAGAGTCGACTCGTCGTAAATTAATCATTAGGGGTCCGTTCTTCATACCTCGCTTAAAAGATTTAAGATGATTTGACATCTTGAATCTTTTAATCTTGATAACTGATCTCTGGCTAATTTGGTTCTTCAAACAAGTTCGCAAATCAGAATAAAATGTCTGGATGAACTGATCTAAGATCGCTGCGCGTGTTGTGAAGGACTGACCTATCGATCCTCGAAATCATGATCAGCAATGCAACGATTGGCTGACGGCACAGCAGCGTAATGACATCATCTGATTAATATTCAATTAGCCATGTGAGCAAAATTACGTAAAATTTGTAGTAAACGGTTTGTTAAATATGGTTAAATATGATACGTGATAACTTTCCACATTTGTTGTGGGCTGCACGCTTTGTCAGCGTGAAGTCGATACAGAACTGAAGCTCCACCTATTTGTTGTGCGAGCAGACCTGGGAAAATCGAAACCGCCACCCACAAACACTGTAGCAAAAAAAAGAAGAATAATTCCGGTTGTATCATGTCATGAAGACATGCTCTGAAGTGTGAGGGGAAAGTTATTTCCCCTACCTAAAGATAAGGCTGTGAATAGTCAGTGGGTGAAGTTTATTTTTGCAAAAACACCTCAGCATTATCGCCCTAGCCTTGTGCTGTGTTCTTGTCATTTTTCTGATGAGTGCTTCTGCAATCTACATGCTTACAACGGGAGATTTTCGTCAGCCGTTAAAGGAAGGATCAGTAAAGACGTTTGATGTCTTTTGCCGCTGTGTGGATTAATACTGAATGTGTGTCATGATTAAGAACAGAGCATTATGCTGGTGTTAAAACTGCATTGTTTCAATGCACTCCAGCATTGGGCTCACACATACACTCTGCACTCTAACTACTTCATAATTGTTTATAACCTGTGGAGGGGGGGGGGTCTCTCTGTCTTGCTCTGAACGCAGTTGACCAATCGCAACAGACTGATCAGGTTGGAGCAAGATTAGTATCGAGCTAAGGAGGAGTTTAGGAAGAAATTAATCTTTAAACGAGTCATATGGGAGACGCTAGGAAAATTAACTAAAAATAATTGCATATTATAAGACAATGAAAGTGTTTTTTGACCTTACATGCCTGTTGTTGTAGACCCCCAAAACCAAAATATGACCTTTTATATAATGCATAATAGGGGCTCACCACACCCACTCCTGCCTCTGCTTGCAGAGCTACATGCCCACTATGATGCATTTTTTGAAAAATTCTGAGGTAGACTTGCGATCCAAGACCAGCGACAAGATGATCCTGAGGTTTTTACAATCCTGGACCAGGTCGCATCCTGAGCAGCTGCTGTGGTGGTCATGGAGGAGTGGAGAGAATGAGATTCCAAGGACAGAGGAGTCTTCGCTGAGGTCCAGCATTTTCCAGCTTCTGGCGCCTAGACTGCAGCTCTGCACAAGACGTTTGGCCATAGGAGAAATGGTTGTGCCCAACTGAGCCTAGTTTCTCTCAAGGTTTTTTTAATTCTTTACTTTCGCCAATTGGTGAAGTTTTTCCCTCGCTGCTGGCGCCACCGGCTTGCCTGGTTCGGGATCTGTAGAGCTGCGCATCAATGGATTTGCTCTTCAGTGTTTGAACTATCAGTAGTGATTATTAACCCAGACTAACCTGAGCTAAACTGAACTGAAACTCTGAAAATCGAACGGACACTGTTTCAATGTACTTTAATCTTGAATGTGAAGCTGCTTTGACACAATCTACATTGTATAAGCGCTATACAAATAAAGGTGAATTGAATTGAACTTGAACCGAAAATGGGGGGATTCATGGACTTTTAAATGAGCTAACAGTTAGGCTACTAACGTAATCGAATGCAATCATTCGCCTATAGGTCTGTGCATTCTTAAAGTCACCTCTGTAATCAAAAAAAAAAAAAAAAAAAAACGAGAGATTAATTTATTATGCTTCACTAATTAACTATAGTAACTGTAATCAAATTTTAAATACAGTAAATAAAAAGTGAACATGATTTTATAACTTTAATTTCTGTATAGGCCATTGATTTTAATAGGCTTAACCTATAATTTTGTTCTCAATATTTTTGAATGTTCGCTATGTATTCTATCATTAAAAGCTTATTGTTGTCGTGTATGTTTACATCCCAATGTTGACAGGTATGGACTAGGTATTCAGAATAATTTGCATCAGCTCTGGCCTCGAGGTTTAGACAGCAGTGTTCATCAATATAGTCCCTTATGCTTTATGGTTTACCTTCAGCCCATACCATGATTAACAAAAGCATAAAAAACTCTAGCCACTATCAAAAGTACAAGACCCAGATAATAATGTGGCCAATAATGTTTGTGTGTATGTTTGTCATTTACTGATACTGACTGTCACAAATGTCACAATGCAAATATGAGAAAATGGTGGACCAAAAGCGAATATAGAGAAAGTGAAATGTAAAACAGGGGGTTTTAGAAAAACGAATGTGATTTGAATAAACAGATGAGTGCATATATATAATAATCACAGCCTGAAGCTGCAGACACAAACATCAGACTGAGGACAGAAACACACCAGCTCTGAGGTAAGAACAACTCAAATCTACAAAATTTAACCAATAATGTCTCAATGATTGTGAATCATATTATGATCATGTTCACTGAAAGATTATTTTAAACTTTTGAGTTTTTCAATTTGTTTCTTCCTCAGAAATGACTCAAACTCAACACTTCCTCCTCCTCATTGGTGAGTGTGTTTGGAGTTTTATTTATGGTTTATAGTTTCATTAGGTTTGACTCTGTTCTGAAAAGCATTAACACAATGTGTCTTTCACAGCTCTCTGCTCCGTATCTGAATGTGTTCAGCGTCAGTATCACTTTATAAATGAGGAGAAGAACTGGACTGAAGCTCAGAGTTACTGCAGAGAGAAATACACAGATCTGGCCACTGTTGACAACATGAACGACATGATCCAGCTGATGAGGAGTGTGAATTATGGAGGTGTTGAGTATGTCTGGATTGGTCTTCAGAAGACGAGTGTTTATAAATGGCATTGGTCTTCAGGTGATCCTGCGCTCTTTTTGAACTGGACATCTGGACAACCAAACAGCAGTAATAATTGTGCTTATATGAGAAAAGGAGAGTGGTTTAATGACACATGTAGTAACACCCATTCTTTCATCTGTTATAACAGTGAGTACAAACTCTTGCTATAACAAACATTCATTTAAATGTACACTAGTAAACATTATAAATATGTTATATATCTAAGTCAGACATAATTTACAAGTCAATTCAATTCACATTTATTTGTATAGCGGTTTTACAATGTAGATTGTGTCAAAGCAGTTTCACATAGAAGTTTATAGTGAATTGAAACAGTGTCAGTTCAGTTTTCAGTGTTTAAGTTCAGTTTAGCTCAGGTCAGTGTGGTTTAATAATCGCTACTGAGAGTCCAAATACTGAAGAACAAATCCATCGATGCACAGCTTTACAGATCCTGAACCATGCAAGCCAGTGGCGACAGCGGCGAAAAAAAACTTTACCAATTGGCGAAAGTGAAGAATTAAAAATCCTCAAGAGAAACCAGGCTCAGTTTGGCACGACCATTTCTCCTATGGCCAATCGTCTTGCGCAGAGCTGCAGTCTAGCCACCGGAGGCTGGAGAACACTGGACCTCAGCGAAGACTCGTCTGTCCCTGGAGCGTCACAGGAATCAGTCTCATGCTCTCCACTCTTCCATGACCACCACAGCAGCTGCTCAGGATGCAGCCTGGTCCAGGATTGTCGAAACCTTGGGATCATTTTGTTGCTGCTCTTGGATCGAATCAATGGCGCTGCACAGTCTCAGGGGGCCTCGGGATGAGTATCTCCAGGTGGAAATAGAGAATAAAGAGAATAGTTAGCATAGCTGCTGTTCATAGTGTATATAAACGAGATGTGTGGAGCATATTCATGCATCATACCGTTATGTGATGCACTGAGTGTATGCTTTACTAAAAAGATAGGTCTTTAATCTAGTTTTGAACTGTGAGAGTGTGTCTGAGCCTCGGACATTATCAGGAAGACTGTTCCAGAGATTAGGAGCCATAAATGAGAAGGCTCGACCTCCTTTACTCGACTTTGCTATTCTGGGTACTACCAGAAGCCCTGAGTTTTGAGATCTTAAAGAGCGGGTTGGGTTGTAGCGAGACAGAAGGTTGTTTAGATAAACAGCAGCTAGATTATTTAAAGCTTTACAGGTAAGAAGCAATACTTTACAATCAATGTTGTGACAGATGTCTGACAAACCCACATTTACTGAAAGGCAAACAAAAAAGATGTTGAATTGTTGTAGGCAATTACAAGTCATAGTTTAAAGATTCAAAACAGTAGTCATAGTAATATTGCTAATCAAAATAAATTCATAACAACCCAATTCTTCATAACGCATGCTTTTCTTTCATGCTACTTCTAAAAATAATGTTGATTTTCTTGAAGTGAGCACAGGACTGGTGTTTGTTGATCAGGACCTGAACTGGAGAGACGCTCAGAGTTACTGCAGACAGAATCACACTGATCTGGTCAGTGTGAGAAACCAGAATGAGAGTCAACAGCTGGAGAAGTTCATTAATGACAGAAACTCATCTGGATCTGATGTCTGGATCGGTCTGTTCAGAGACTCATGGCAGTGGTCAGATCAGAGCAACTCCTCATTCAGATACTGGAAACCTAATAGTCCATATCTTGCAGACAATGCAGTGATTGAACCGAACATATTGGGACGATGGGGTGACTACTTTAGTGTTTACCATCAGTATCCTTTTGTGTGTCATGAAGGTGAGCAGATCCTCCAAACACATTCAATCCATCATCATCAGCTCCAGATCTCTTAAAGTTGACTACATGT
>CAIGQZ010032222.1:10655944-10674744 GCA_903798205.1 Danio tinwini | reverse complement strand
TCTGCACAAACTACTGAGAGTGAAGAAGTAAGATGATGAATGTGTTCTGTTTTGATTTTTCATTGGATTGGGAAGTAATCATTTTACATAATATAATGAACTCTAGATGCAGTAATGCACATTGTAATTTGTAATAATTAATATAATTAAATTAAATTTATAGGACAAAATTTGTGTTTTTTCATATTTTACCTAAAATTGGGTAGAAATAACCTTATATTTTTAGAGTGTACACTATAAAAAATGCAGGGTTCCACACAATTGTTCATGCTAACCCAACACAAATCGATTAAGTAAACTTAACACTTTTAGCAAATTTATGTGGATTAAAAATCAAAAATTTAAGTTGTCCCATGGAAATCTCAAGAATTGTGTTCATATAGCTCATTTAATTTAGTAGTTTAAACAAGCAAAAAAAATTTTTTTGGAGTGTATAATGGTTTCAAACTGAGTCATATGATTTCAATAAATGAAGCTTTGTTACGTCATACCTAAAACAAAATGATTTTAAGGTTCAGTGCTGTCATAGTGAGTGAACCATCTGTCAACCTGTGTCTATTTAATAACTATATTTTAATTAGAAGACTTGACCTAAAAAAACAAAAAAACTATAACACAGTGGTTAGCACTGTCACCTCACTGCAACAAGGTCACTGGTTTGAGTACTGGCTGGTCCAGTTTGCATTTCTGTGTAGAGTTTGCATGTGAATGTGATTGTGTATAGGTGTTTCCAAGTACTGTGTTGTGGCAGATTTGTCAGCTGCACATCCATGATGCAAATATCCCATTCCACCACATCCATTTGAGTACAGTGAACCATACCTGTCAACCCTCCCGTTTTTCCCGGGATTCTCATGTATTTTACAGTTCTATCCCGCTAACATCCCGTAAAGGTATTTTCCTATATTTATCCCGTATTTCCAGTCTTTCTCTGAAGGGTGGCAATAAACATTAAAGAGCAGAGCATCCCTATATGCAACCCATTCCGCCAAACCACCTCTTAAATGTGAGTCTGTTCTGTGTTTTCGCTTTGTTTAAGCATGAAAACACTTTAAAATAAATATAAAAGTGGCTGGATTCCCTTCCTTTTCATTACAGTTGTCGTCTCCCCTTCATATGCAATCCTCAATAAAATAGCGGTGCGTGACTGTCAGCTGACGCGCTCCATAGTGATAAATAGAGGCTGTTTCCCAAACAGATTCTGTACACACAATTTGAAACGGAGCAAAAGTCTGGGTTTTGGGTGCGTGTTTAAACAGACATATACAAATAATTATTAATAATAATAATAATAATCTAAAGATGTCGATCTTGGTGGGGTTTTTTTCACAAACACAACTAATTTTGTCCTTAATGAGCAAAAAAAGTTAGGAAAGTAATCGAATGCTTTCTTTATAAGGTTAGATGTGTGCATTTTTTTATTTTTTTTATTTTGTAAATAATAATAATAAAACACATTACTGACCAATTAAATGTTTATTTACAATGAAACAGCTCAAAATCAACATATTTAGTAATTTGGTGATTTTTTTTAAGGGGGGAGGGGAGGCATCGGGGTAATCCCTTATTATAGTGGGCATATCCCTTATTTTCACATCCCAATGTTGACAGGTATGCAGTGAACTCATTGTCATGTTCAAAAAAACCAGTCTGAGAGGATTCACGCTTTAAAACATTGCACATCATCCTGCTGGAAAAAGCCATCAGAAGATGGGTACACTGTGGTCATAAAGGGATAGGCATGGTAAGCAACAGTACTCATGTTGGCTGTGGCATTGACACGATGCTCAATTGGTACTAATGGACCCAAAGTGTGGAAAGAAAATATCCCCAACACCATTACACCACCACCACCAGCCTGAACCGTTGATACAAGGCAGGATGGATCCATGCTTTCATGCATTCTGGGAAATTTTCTTACCGCTTGGTTTCGAGTGTGGTCCTGAAAAATCTCCGTTCAAAGGGTTATCTAGCCCTTCCCCTTAGTCCTATGCCTTCAAGCTAAAGAGAATTGAGATATCCTTACCCCTTCTCATAAACGCGCAAAACGAGGGGGAAGAACTTAAGGGTAGAATTGGGATTGGGCCTAAAACTGCTTCAGATCAGATTAGAATATATGACATTGATTAAGTTCAGTTCAGTGTAGCTCAGATCAGTGTAATGCTAATTCCTCAGCTCCGCCAGTCCAGAAAATACTCTGGCATGATATATGTTTATCTTTAATCCTGACAGATGCAGTTTGTTGTTTTCTGTCACATGTATGTCATGATCATATTCCAGGATTACAAAGCTTTGCAAAGAGGACCCAAACTTCTGATGTGCGTAGGCAAAGTGTAAACAAAGCAGCATTTAGTATCATTATCACAGTAATTGGCCACATCAAACAGATTTTCCCAGATTTATTTATTTTTTGTTCACGTGAAAACAAAAACACACTGTGATACATGTTAAGGGCACGCCGAACCAACAGGTGGAGATAATGAAACTTGTATGCATTGTTCACACCAAATGGGCTATTAAGAATTTTGCAAGTAAACTTCATACAAGTCAATGAAAACACAAGAACAGGTGGATTACCCATAGAACATGAGATGCATTTGCAGCGAACATCCAGAATTTGCCTCATTTGTGTCTTTTGCATTTGGTGTGAAGCTAGTTAGGGAGCAGTGCAAAACAATGATGTCTGCAAACCACCGTTCATAAGCCCAACGTTTTCTTGTACTCTAGCTGTTCAGTTTGCTGTTAACAGTGAAGAGCCAGGCCCCGTAACATTATCAAGCACCAGTCATGAGCCCAACACTCTAGAATGGGCAGGTAGGATTGTCATTGAGTGAATGTAAGAATTTGAATAATTAATATTAATATTAATGAATATTACACCTGCTCAGTGAAAACTGGAGCACCCGAAGCTTATCAAACTGACCCAGCCGAGGCTCAAACCAGTGACCTTCTTGAGAGGACCAGGCCTGGAGTTTTTGTTTTGCTTTCAGTTCAGCTGTAGTCATCATAAGGGACTGCCATTGTCTGTTTGTTTTTTTTTATCTACTCATTAAATTTTAAATAATCAAGTATTTAAAGGTTCATAGGTTCTCTGCAGAGGCATGCCTCTTCGTTCCTGACAGCCAAAGAGCCATCAGGTTCATTATTGTGTGATCCACACGGCACCTCTTGTTGAGTTAAATTCAGATTGAGTTGACCCGATTCAGCATGTAGAATCAGCGTCGGCTGAAGAGAGCGCTCTGATTTAAACCAGTCAAGAAGGAACACATGGAAGTGGCTGTAATTTTGCTATTACTAATTTTGAGGAAAGACACATCACAGAACGTGTACTCTCGTTTAAGTCATCTGTTTGGTTGGTGTGTGGTATAGGTGTGGTATAGGTGAATCAAGTAAGCTAAATTGGCTTTAGTGTATCAGTGTGAATGGATGTTTCCCAGTACTGGGTTTGCAGCTGGAAGGGCATCCGCTGTGTAAAATATATGCTGAATAAGTTGGCGGTTCATTTCCTTGTGAATAAAGGGACTAAGGTGAAGGAAAACAAATTGAATAAATCTGAGAACTGTAACAGTTAAGACAGGAATGAAAACTAGAAATCTGGGAATCCAGGAAATGCAGATTGAAAAAATAAACATAAAAACACACAGGAAGAGCTCACAGATAAAACAATGTCCAACAAACAGAATGAAACCAACAATTATCAAAGTGGTGGGGACATATGTACAGGTTTATTTGTAAGCTTTCAGACTCTGCTAATGGTATAGTGTCAAAACTGACATACTCAGCACTTAGTTCAGTTAGTTTTTCCCCCTCTCTCTCTATAATGTGGAACCACTGGCAAGTTAGTCTGTAATTAAACATTTGATTTTGTGCTTTCTGTATTTTTTTGTCCATTTGTTTTTTGGTTGGATGATTCACAAAATGATACTTTAATGTTGTTGTAAAATCCCAGATTTACTGTGTCCTCCTTGAAAAAAACAAAAGTATAACTCTTAATTGTTAATTGTCTTAAACTTGTGTTATTGTAACTTATATTTGTCTTATAATGGACTTTGAATTTGGAAATAAAGTGGATGATGATGATGACTGCCACAACTAACAAGAAAATGCAGTCTATCAGATTGATGGGAATAGATTATTCTATTTTCAACTCTATTCTATTCTTCTTTTGGCAATGAATGTTCCACAGTAATATGTATGAAGGTATTTCTTCTGTTGATTTTTATATAAAATACTAATAAGTTGGCATGAGTGCACATCCTCATTATTAATTTGCTTATGTACACGCCACGTTATGTCATTCAGGAAGGACAGTTGGTTCTCTGATGTGAAACAGAAGCCTGAACAGTCAATCTTATTGTTCTAACTTTATGTAAATCACTTTGACTTTGAAAGATGGAACAGCACATTTACATATATGTTTACATGTTTATACTGAAGTCAGTCGCCTGTTGCACATCTAAGTGTATTATGAACAGTAAAATATCAAACAGAAAATTCAACAACATATTAATAAATCAGTCCAAAGGCGGTAATTCAATAAAGCAGATGAGGAAGTCATACAAGTGGCAAACAGAATAATGCAGGAGAAACGTTAGGTAAGAAAATAAAACTGTTGTGTTTAGAGTGTTTGGTAGTGAGGTCCACTTTTGAAAGTCTACTTCATGAAGCTTTGAAACCTATTTTTGCACAATATTTTGCTTTGAATCATAAGATATCAAATGCCAGGGTCACATGATGTCAGTAAACAAGACTTTGATATGTTATAACAGATTTGAAACTTAAAAAAAATTATATATTACACATTATTACAAAAATCTCAATATCATAAAATCTATGTTTTAATAAAATACAATGTTTTTGTACTTTTGTTTATTTCAAGAGTTCACACTTAGCTGATGATTGATTATAAAGCTTGTTTGGCATGCTGTCCCGGGAGAGAGCCCTGAGCTCATAAGATCCTCGAGCCCGAGGCTCTCTCCTGTTTGCAAGGCGAGAGGGGAGTTTGAGCTCAGGTAAATCTCGAGAACTCCCCTGCTGTACTGTAGTAGCTAATGAACAGATAGTGATTGCTCTTAAGAGATAACTACTTAGTAGGAGCATGTCTATGGTGCTGATTTGGATTAGTCAATTAACTTAAGTTGCATGTTTTTGGATGGTGGGAGGAAACCGGGGAACCCGGGAGAAACCCTTGTGAGCACAGGGAGAACGTGTAAACTCCACACAGAAACCTTGGCTGGCTTGGTAAGGACTAGAACCAGTGACATTCTTGCTGTGAGGCAACAGTGCTAACCACTGGGCCACCGTACCACCCATCTTGGAAAGGAGGAGTAGGGGTGGAAGGTTAGAAAGTGAAGGATTCTTCGAAATGAAGATGCTGTGATATGGAACTTAGGGTAATTATAGTGGCTTGGGAATCGTCTTGAATCAATGAATTGGTGAATCATAAATTGAATAATGCGGGGCCAGCATCATTGCAAGCAATCATAAGCATGTGATCCTCTCAAAATTAGTTTATAAATAAACTTTACTTCAATTTTTTTTCATTAATGACTCTTTTTCTGCATTCCGGAGTCTTCATCTCTTCACCCCAACCTTGACAAATGCTTGATTCTGATTGGCTGATGAACATTCTTGGGGTGATTTTCAGAAATAAAGTTGTTATAACAGGTATCGACTGCATTACATTTTCAGCTATTTCACAGCTATAACAGTCAAAATATGAACATCAAAACACAACAGAAGGCTTTGGATGAGATGTGTAAGAAACTAGTGCTACACACGGGAGCAGTTTGAGAACAAAAAACTGATAAATAATATCTGAAATAAAACATTTAAACAGTGGAGCAGCTGTGGAGACCAGAGTAAAAGCAGAATAACTGACTTCAGTATGTTTAATTATTAGAGAATATTGCACACCTGAAATGTAAAGGTCTCTCTACCTCATAGCCTGAACAATCACCACATCGGCTGCACAAATCTTGAATTATTGTCAATGATTCCTTATGCCAGTGCCAATTAATTCCTCATAAAATAAAACAGAACAGCACTTGAGCCCATGCAACACACAAATTGAATGTCTGACAAATAGTCAGACTTGATGATGTAGTTATAAATATGACTGTCATTTGATAAAGATATGGTTTAGTCTATTACTGACACTGAGAAATGGTAAAGCACTATTTCATTACTAGTGAGGAAGTCAAAATGGATGGAACAAGTTTTTTGCACCAGGGCAAACTTCATCTGGCGTTACGGTCAGTCTAAGCGGCGGGATTAAACTTCATCTGGCATTACGGTCAGTCTAAGCGGCGGGATTAAACTTCATCTGGCATTACGGTCAGTCTAAGCGGTGGGGACTGCCACCGCCTTAGCGGTTTAGACAGGATCAAGCACGCCAGGCCATGCCCGACAATAGACCACCTTTCCTGGCTTAGGTCCCGCGCCGGACCGCAATTGGCTCTGACCTGCCATAGAGTTTTCGAGGAACACGAAAAAAAGTGGACTTAGGTTTTGGCGGCTTAGCGGTTCGACGGACCAGAAGTCTTTGGGCAAGGTCCATACCCGAATAAAGTGCGTCTGTTTGCCACAGGATGTTGGGCGCGCGTGGGGTCTTTAGACCCACAGGCTAAGCGGGTCCAGCCAGCTAAGCTGGCCAGGGGAAAGAGCGCCCAACCCCAGAGCGTGCCTGGCTTTTAAAGGCCCAAGCCAAGGGGTCTTCGGGCAAGGTCCATGCCCGAGTAAAGTGTGTCTGTCTGCCGCAGGATGTTGGGCGTGCGTGGGGTCTTTAGACCCACAGGTTGAGCGGGTCCAGCCAGCTAAGCTGGCCGGGTAGAGAGCGCCAGACCCCCGCCACCCCCAGCACACCAAGCGCAGGGGAAATGGGGAAATGGGGAATCTTCATATCAACTTTTGCCAGAACTACGCACCGTTGGTGCACCCCAGCTACCTCGAATGGGTCACCAACAGTACGCATGCCTGGCCCCAGCGATTAACTGGGTCAATGTTCCCGGGCTTAAGTGTGGGGTGCCCGGGCACTGCTGGTGCTCAGGTGTCAATCCCAGGCCCCTTCTAAGCCGGAGGTTGCCACGGGAAAGGGCCACGATTCCTGGGCAGAGGGAGGCTCTGGGGTCCCCTGATCCCCGAGGGGAGAGAGGGTGAGGGTCTGGGGTCCCCTTATGCCCAAGAAAGGACCACGATCCCCGGGCAGAAGGAGGCTCTGGGGTCCCCTGATCCCTGGGGGGAGAGAGGGTGAGGGTCTGGGGTCCCCTTATGGTCCCCAAAATTAGCGCCTTAACGCACGCGATTACTTTTGAAATATTTAACACATAAAAAAATGTATGCATTCAACGCAGTTGCAGTTTTTTTATTTCCTGTTGTGGCCGACATGTGTTCATAGCTGGCGCGTCCATAGAGGCGACCTAGGCGGACGCCTTGGCTGGCAGAATAGTGAGCGAACCCCCTGGTCCTCACTTTCATCCGCTACACCCACCACCCCCTCCCTCCCGGTCCTCACTTTCATCCGTGAACCGGTCACTTTCTATTTCACTTTCGGGTTGAGGGCGGCGTGATCGCTGTTCGCCTAGAGCGCCAGTTCAGCTTGCTGCTTGCTTCGGCCCTGCGTGTGTTTAATGTGCAAAGAAATATGGATAAGACCAAGGAAGCGCTTTCAGAAGGAAAGTTTTAGGATAAAACAATTGAGGTTGCATCACCGGGCTCTTCAGCATTACCTCCAGTTTTATGCAATTTCGGGTGTTTCATTTTTAATTATTAGACTTTAACTGCAGTTCAGCAGTTCACTTTCATTCAGCAACATAATCTTCATGCCTCGTGACAATTATTAGATGAAAATATGAAGGACTGCTGGAAGAGTGCTGTATTAATGGAATTTGATACTGCATGGCAAACGAAAAGAAAAACCTCTGCATTTTGGGACTCGGGTGGTCCTTTAAGATAATCAAAAATCGCTGCTTACATGGTAGACTCTTAATCAGAGTATTATCTTAATCAAAGCGGAGTATTGGTGTCCATGTTAATGGACTCAGTGAAAGTGGCAGATGATGTCGCAAGCTGTCAAAGACAGCCAATTCCTCACCTTTAAGTTGATTCCAAGCGCCCTCAAATGTTTCATTAAGTTTGACGTGTTTCCCCTACATGCAACTTTTGTAAAGCGTCTGCTTCACGTTGCTGTGTCAGAATTCTTGCTTGAGAAATACAGACATACTTTAAGACCGCTTAGTTTAAGCAAATTTGATGAACACAATTGTGCGTGTTGATGATCTGAAGGGAGTGCTGTCTCTCTCTCTCCCCTGATAATGTCAATAGACTGGACTGTCTTAGCAACTGGCTAAATGTTAAGGAGGACTAAGCAAAATTGTTTCTACTTTATAATTAATGTTCTTATCTTAATGTTTTAAATTGTTTTAATTTTCCAATTTACATATTTGCAATGCCTGTATTTTGGATGGATTTGTTTTTATTTGTGTTTAATCATGATTAATCACAAAAATAAAAGTGTGAATAATTAGTTGGTTTTTTATCAATTGACAGCCTTACAAATAATATATTAATATTAATATATTTCTAGATTTTAATACAATTTTTTTCTTGTGTTGTGAAGAAAAAAATATTTGTGTATGGAAAGCATCATCAATGCACTGTGATATCGAATTGAACCGAATCGATGGCATAATAACCGTAACCGAACCCAACCGTGAGACCAGTGTAGGTTCCCACCTCTAATTTTCACAAATGAATAAAAATATCATGGAACACAAATGAAAAGAAAATGCAAATGTTGTGGTGGATTTTTCTTGTGAAGCCGCTATAGTAAATCTTCAATGTGAGACTCTAGAACCACATTTAAATGAGCACATTTCCAGAGAAGTACAGAAACAATGAACTACAAAGAGAACAAATATGCAAATTATCCTTATTGAGGAAGCAAAATGAAAAAGTCCTTTGTTTAGAGTAATAAACATAATGTGACGTGCTGAATGAAGAATGAGAGCAGATAAGAATGATGAGTAATGAAGCGATGAATAATCACACAGCCTGAAGCTGCAGACAGAAACATCAGACTGAGGACAGAAACACACCAGCTCTGAGGTAAGAGCACACATTTACAGTCTTTATACACAAATATTAGACATCTCTGACATTTATATTGTCTTAAAGATGCTTTTTTTTTTTTAAAAAAGACCATGTTTTACTTAATAATTAATGTTTCCTCCTCAGAAATGGCTCAAACTCTATATCTTCCTCTTCTCCTCATTGGTGAGTGTGTTTGTAGTTTTATTTATGGTTTATAGTTTCATTAAGGTTTGACTCTGTTCTGAAAAGCATTAAAGCAAAGTGTCTCTTTCACAGCTCTCTGCTCCGTATCTGAATGTGTTCAGCGTCAGTATCACTTTATAAATGAGAACAAGAACTGGACTGATGCTCAGAGATACTGCAACGAGAATTACACAGATCTGGCCACTGTTGACAACATGAACGACATGATCCAGCTGAAGAAGAGTGTGAATAATGTAGCTCTGCAAAATATCTGGATTAGTCTTCAGCAGACGAGTGTTTATAAATGGCATTGGTCTTCAGGGAATCCTGCATACTTTCTGAACTTTGCATCTGGACAACAAGCTAGCAGTGATATTTGTACTTATATGAGAAATGGACAGTGGTTTGTTGCGCCATGTAGTAACACCTCATTCTTTATCTGCTACAACAGTGAGTACAAACCACTACAGTGACAAACATGCAAAGCTTCAAATGGAAATTATAATGTGACAGCATTAAACATTGTCATTCATTAAATGAACATTTTTTTAGGTCAAATCTGCTATAAAATGTTGTGGCAAATATATCTGACAAACCTACTGTTAAAAGAAAAGTGAACATAAAGAGAACTAATCAAATTATGTAATTAATCTTAAAGCCAATAGTTTAAAGACTAGTAAAGTAGTTTAACAAATTTCATTAATGTGCTTCCACTGTTGTTGCTTGTTCATATAATTACCATAAAGCAGAATAATAATAATAAAGAAAAGGAGATAACATAATATTCCCATTTAATTTTCTTAAAGTGAGCAGAGAACTGGTGTTTGTCAATCAGACAATGAACTGGAGAGCCGCTCAGAGTTACTGCAGACAGAATCACATTGATCTGGTCAGTGTGAGGAACCAGAATGAGAATCAACAGCTGGAGAAATTCATTAATGACAGTAAGATATATGGATCTAATGTCTGGATCGGTCTGTTCAGAGACACTTGGCAGTGGTCAGATCAGAGCAACTCCTCATTCAGATACTGGTATAATGATGAACCAAATAATTATGGAGGTCATGAAGACTGTACAGTGATTGGAGCGAATGCTCAGAGAGGATGGGCAGATGTTCCTTGTGATAACCGCCAGATTCCTTTTGTATGTCATGAAGGTGAGCAGATCCTCCAAACCTTACTCAATCCATCATCAGCTCCAGATCTCTTAAAGTCGACTCTACATGTCTGACATGACAAATTCCTCCACAGTGTTTGTTCTGCATGTTGCTTTTGATCAGTCTCTCTCTAGTTTCTGCTTGTGCTTTGTTTTGTGTCCAGATAAACTGATTGTGATCCAGCAGAGTCTATCGTGGTCTGAAGCTCTGAGATACTGCAGACAGAATCATGTGGATCTGGTCTCGGTTCAGTCAGTGGAGATGCAGCGTCGTGTGATGAACATGGTTAAACTGGCGTCTACTAAGGCAGTGTGGTTGGGTTTACGTCACTCCTGTGCTTTGGGCATCTGGTTCTGGGTGAGTGGAGAGACCGTGTGCTATCAGAACTGGGCTCCAGGGAACGGCACATTAGAGGAGGACTGTGAGCCCACAGTGAGATCTGGAGCAGTTCAGTCTGGAGGAAATCAGACCTGGATTAGCCGTCCTGAAACTGACCGACTCAACTTCATCTGCACAAACTACTGAGAGTGAAAAATAAAGAAAATGAATGTGTTCTATTTTCCTTTATCATCAGATTTTGAAGTAATATATTTAAATAAAATAATTAACTTCCTTTGAATGCAGTGATGAGCCTTTCTGAAGCACAGCTTTGGGAGGATTTGAAAACTTTGCAAAACAACTTATTTATAACAAATTTATAGCACCAAATTTGACCTATATTTTGTCTGTATTTTCCCCAACCTTGGCTTGGATGTTAGTGTGTGTAATGATTTGTAGCACACATCAAACAGACAGTCATATGATTTCAATAAATGAAGCTTTGTTATGTCATACCTGAGTGAACCATCTGTTAACCCGTGTCTATTTAATTACTGCATTTTAATTGATGAAACGTTTGGAAGGAATTGTTAGTTTAAGTAAACACTTGACCTAAAAAAACGTCTGGTTACGTCCGTAACCTTGTTCCCCGAATAAGGGAACGGAGACGTGTGTCTGTAATAACAGACTTTTGGGAGTACTTCAGACGACCAATCGCTTCTGATGATAAGAAAACGGGCCAATGAAATGCCAATTGAATTGGCGGAGCTGAGCTCCACAGCTGTGGCTGATGAGCTCATCAGGGCTATATAATATATCCCCTTCATAGGGAACTCCAACGTGTGTCTGTAAACAGACTTTTGGGAGATGTTCTGGAAAGCGCCACAGCAGCTAAGCCCGTCACGCTCCTGATGTGCAGTTTGCCAAGCAAATGCTTGAGCGCACTGACATCACCAAAAGCGCAACCTTCCAACGTCCCCTAGGCCCAAAAATTACCATTACATGGGAATAATACAATTTAGATCGGGGGTCGTAATTGTGCTTTTACCTAGCTAATGTAGACTAGGGATTTTAGAGATACGACAGTACGTTGGGAAAGCGTGCCAGTCCCCAAAAGGGGGAGGACGCTGCGGAGACCACCTGCTACCCGGAGGGGGAGACTTGATGGTAAGAAAGCATATGGACTAGCCCTATTGAGGGGGAGTGCTACATATGATAAGCTGGTTAGCGGTTAGGGAAGACATGGGTCCGCCTGAATAGGGGGAACACACCATGGTGGATAATGCATATGGCATCACCTAGACAGGGGAATGCGCATAGCTGGCACCGAACCTCAGTATGCGGGTAGACCAAATGGGCGTACCAGACTACACACTGAGCCAAGCACTCGACTCCTCCGCTGAGTCAGGTGCTGGGGGCCTCGGAGGAATTCTCTAGGGTTCACCTGAAAAGGGAAACTTACTAGTAGAATAGAAAATGCACACGCATCTCCGGGCTAGGGAGCCTGGCGCAGCAAGCGTTTGTGACACTGAGCCTAGTTTTCTCGCGATTGATCGGGGTTAGCCAATAACCGCGAAAAAAACAGGTTCCACTCGGAGGTTATAAAACCTCGCGAATGTGTTAGGTGTCGCCCAACCCGCAGCTCTGCAGATATCTGTGAGAGAGGCGCCGCGTGCTAAAGCCCATGAGGAAGCAACACCTCTAGTGGAGTGTGCCCTCACGTTAGGGGGGCGCGGCTCACCCTGGCATACATAAGCGAGGGCGATGGCATCAACTAGCCAGTGGGCCAACCTCTGTTTTGATACGGCCCTTCCCTTCTGCCGACCACCACAACAGATAAAGAGCTGTTCACATGATCTTAAGTTTTGCGTTCGTTCCACGTAAAGGCGCAAGGCACGAACGGGACATAGCAGTGAGTGGGCTGGGCCTGCCTCCTCCGGGGGCAGCGCTTGCAGGTTCACCACCTGATCTCTAAAAGGGGTGGTAGGAACCTTGGGCACATAGCCAGGTCGGGGTCTCAGGATAACGTGAGAGTAGCCCGGCCCGAATTCAAGGCATGATTCGCTGACCGAAAATGCCTCCAGATCTCCTACTCTTTTGAAAGATGCCAACGCGACCAGCAGAGCTGTCTTTAAGGACAGGAATTTAAGTGATACTGAATCGAGTGGCTCAAACGGATCCCCCCGCAGGCCTGCAAGGGCTACGGAGAGATCCCACGAGGGCATGAGAGGGGGGCGGGGAGGGTTTAACCGCCGCGCGCCTCTGAGAAACCGGATGATTAGATTATGCTTCCCGAGTGTGTTGCCATCCACCTCATCATGATGAGCGGAGATGGCAGCCACGTAAACCTTCAGTGTGGAGGGTGACAGCCTACACTCCAACTTATCCTGAAGGAAGGATAACACAATGCTAATCTGGCAAGTTCGGGGGTCTTCTCGTCGAGAAGCGCACCACTCAGAGAATAGACTCCACTTCAGGGCGTAGGCATGCCTCGTTGAGGGTGCTCTAGCCTGAGTGATGGTGTTAACTACCGAAGGTGGTAAGTCACCTAAGTCTTCCGCGCTCCGTCTATGGATCACACGTGGAGGTTCCAGAGATCTGGGCGCGGGTGCCAGATGGTGCCCCGTCCCTGAGAGAGGAGGTCCTCCCTCAGAGGAATGCGCCAAGGAGGGGCCGCCGTGAGGAGTGCGAGCTCGGAAACCCAGGTCTGGTTGGGCCAGAGAGGCGCAACAAACAAGACTTGCTCCTCGTCCTCCCTGACTTTGCACAGTGTCTGCGCGATTAGGCTCACTGGGGGAAACGCATATTTGCGCGTGCCCAATAGCCAGCTGTGAGCCAGTGCATCCGTGCCGAGGGGGGCCTCGGTCAGGGAATAAAATAGCTGGCAATGTGCGTTCTCGGGGGAAGCAAACAGATCGATCTGGGCTTTCCCGAAGCGCGCCCATATCAGCTGGACCGAATTGGGGTGGAGTCTCCATTCTCCTCGGGACACTAGCTGCCGTGAGAGCGCATCGGCTGCACGGTTGAGCTCGCCCGGAATATAAATGGCGCGCAGCGATTTCAGCCGCGTATGACTCCAGAGGAGCAGACGGCGAGCGAGCTGAGACATGCGGCGGGAGCGCATACCCCCCATACTGTTGATATACGCCACCATCGCCGTGCTGTCCGTCCTGACCAGCACGTGTTTCTGCTCTAGCACCGGAGAAAAACGGCGGAGAGCGCGATACACTGCCAACAGCTCCAGGCAGTTGATGTGCCAATGCAGGTGGGGTCCGGACCACGAACCCGCAGCTGCATGCTCGTTGCACACGGCCCCCCAGCCCGTGCTGGAAGCGTCTGTCGATACGACAACACGCTTGCATACTAGCCCTAGGGGCACGCCTGCCCGTAGAAAAGCCAGATCCTTCCAGGGGCTGAGAGTGCGGAGACACAGCGGAGTGATGTACACCCGGTGCGTGCCCGCGTGCCATGCCCGTCTGGGGACTCGATCGCGAAGCCAACGCTGAAGTGGTCTCATATGAAGCAAACCGAGCGGCGTGACCGCGGCTGCGGATGCCATATGCCCCAGGAGCCTCTGAAAATATTTCAGTGGGACCACTATCTTCTTGTCGAGCTCGTTCAGACAAGAAAGCATTAGCCTGGCGCGCTCCTCGGAGAGGCACGCAACCATGACGATCGAATCCAGCTCCAGCCCGAGATAAGAGATCCTCTGCACCGGGCAAAGTTTGCTCTTTTCTCGGTTGACCTGAAGCCCCAACTGGTCGAGATGCCGAAGCACCTTGTCTCTGTGCATAATCAGCTGATCGCGAGAGGAGGCTAAAATCAGCCAGTCGTCGAGATAGTTGAGTATGCGAATGCCCGCAAGCCGAAGAGGCGCTAGGGCACCCTTCGCGAGCTTGGTGAAAACCCGCGGAGACAGAGAGAGCCCGAAGGGGAGGACTTTGTATTGCCACGCTCGTCCCTCAAACGCAAACCGGAGAAATCGATGGTGGCGTGGAAGAATGGAGACGTGAAAATACGCGTCCTTCAGGTCTATAGCTGCAAACCAATCCCGAGAACGGACGCTCTGGATTAAGTGTTTCTGCATGAGCATCCTGAAAGGCATTTTAAGTAAATGTCTGTTCAGTCTGCGCAGATCTAGGATTGGTCTTAACCCTCCGCTCTTTTTGGGCACGATGAAATATGGGCTGTACAGCCCGGACTTCATCTCGGTTGGAGGGACCTGCTCGATTGCATCCTTCGCCAGGAGGACAGCAATCTCCTCTCGCAAGACAGGGGCTCTCTCGGGGATCACCCTCGTAAAGAGAATTCCCGTGAACTTGGGAGGGCGAGTAGCGAACTGAATCGCATAGCCGAGTCTGATCGTCCGTATGAGCCACCGCGACGCGCTGGGCAGCGCTAACCAAGCTGGCAGAGCGCGCGCTACTGGCACCATCGAAGAGATCATTGACGTGCCAGCAGAGGGGCAGCTCGGGAAGGGAGTGCTCACCTCGCAAAGCGGAGCGTCCCGAGGAAGAGCTGAAAATAAGAGAGTCTCTCTTACCTTCCTCCCTGGATCCCGCGATGAGGCCGGAGTGAGAGAAAGGAGTCCGTTCTGCTGCACTCTGGAGGCCTGAGGCGAAGGGTCCCGGCGCTGTGAGCTGGAAGGCGGGGCGTCCCAGACTGACAGTGCTCGGGTTTGCACACCCGGAGAGAGAGGAATTTGCTCTTTTATTGAAAATTTGGTTGCCGCCGGCCCGGAGGCCAGCAGCGGTGATGTTAGAGTCGGTGTTATTGACTGTGATGGTCCTCGGCCCCCCACCGAGGAAAGAGCAGGTCCCCTCTTCTCCGGGTGGCCCGTCTCAGGGACGCTTCGCGGTCCGTTTACCGGACTTAGCAGCGCCCTGGGGCGGGGGCATCGCGGTCCCGCGGGAGGCTCGGCGCTGCCGCTTGGCCGGTGGAGCGGGCGGCGGAGGCGGAGCAGATGTTGAAGCTGCGGGTGGACGCCCTCGGCGAGGAGCAGCTGCAGCGGATGGTGCAGCGGGAGGAGCAGTTTTCCGAGCCCGCTGATAGATGACTTCACCCATCGCCTTGGACTGCTCTTTCACCGCGGAGAATTCCTGGGTGAACTCCCCAACGGTGTCGCCGAACAGGCCAGCCTGGGATATGGGAGCGTTAAGAAAGCGAGCTTTGTCAACGTCTGCCATATCAGCCAGGTTAAGCCAGAGGTGGCGTTCCTGGACCACTAGTGTGGCCATCGTCTTCCCCAGGGCACGGGCAGCCGATTTGGTGGTCATGAGAGCGTAATCGGTTGCCGTGCGGAGCTCATGCATTAAGCCTGGGGAAGAACCACCCTCCTGCATCTCGACCAGCTTCTCGGCTTGATAGCGTTGATAGGTGGCCATAGCATGCAAAGCGGACGCGGCCTGGCCCGCAGCAGTGTAGGCTCTGGCCGTGAGAGACTCAGATAACCTGCATGCTTTGGAGGGGAGTTTAGGTGGACCTCTCCAAGTAGAGTGGCTCCGCGGACAAAGATTGACCGCGATAGCCCGCTCCACCTGGGGAATCGCCTCATACCCCCTGGCCGCTCCGTCGTGAAGGGTGGTGAGAACGGGAGCGCACGACGACCGGGCAGAAAAAGGTGCCCTCCATGCCTGCGTGAGCTCTCTGTGTACCTCCGGGAAGAAAGGGACGGGGGGTCTAGAGGGCTTCGCCGTCTTTTTCACCCCCACGTAACACTCATCTAAGCGGTCCGGCCGCGGTTCTGGGGGACAAGCCATCTCCAGTCCCACGGCCGAAGCAGCCCGGAATAACACGGCTAACATGTCCGATTCCAAATCCGTAACCTCACTGACAACCCCGGAGGGTGGCAGGGGGTCCGGATCTTCATCGGAGCATGTTAGCCCGCCCTCCGATGCAGTGATGGACATCACATCCCCGGTATCATCTAATGAGAGCGCGGCCAGCCCGGAGGATGGACCAACGCTCGCACTCGAAGCAGAAACAGAGCGCACTGACGAGGAGCGAGGGGTCCGCGGGCCCGAAGGCGACGGATTAGCCCCCACTGTAACCCTCAGGCCTGCCCGAGTGCTAACCGCTTGGCGGGGAGCAGCAGGGGTGGCTTGCCCTAATACAAGAGCTCGCCGCGACCTCAGTTGCGCAACAGTCAAGCCAGCGCAATGCGGGCAAGAGCTGTCCGCGAACACCGCTTCAACATGCTCGATCCCCAAGTATGTGATGCAGTGCTCGTGCCTGTCATCCGGGGCGAGGAAACCACCACATCCAGAAACGCACGGTCGGAACGACATCTTTAAAAAAACGCGCTATGCGACCGTGTGCTCTCTTAGGAAAACTCTCTTTTAGTGAAAACTGCTCTTTTAGTACACCAGCGACACGCCCGGAGGACGAGAAACCCAGCTCACCACTCGTACGCTCTCTCTCCACTGGTGCAGATAAGGCTTTCTTCTCCTTGGAAGTCAGCTCGGCAGAAGGTTGTTCAGCTGCGATCGGCTCTGAAGCAACAATTCTGAGGATCTGACTCCAGCAGCTGGCTTATATAGCCCTGATGAGCTCATCAGCCACAGCTGTGGAGCTCAGCTCCGCCAATTCAATTGGCATTTTATTGGCCCGTTTTCTTATCATCAGAAGTGATTGGTCGTCTGAAGTACTTACAGACACACGTTGGAGTTCCCTATGAAGGGGAAACAATATTACACAACTAAAATGTATTACAGAGACACAGTATTTTGTAGTATTGTCATTTGGTTATTTGGAATTAACATATTACACTTACCATCTAAAGCAGGGTTGTCAAATTCAGTTCCTGGAGGGCTGCAGCTCTGCACAGTTTAGTTCCAACCCTGCTTCAATACACTTATCTAGAGGTTTAAAACAAGCCCGAAGGACTTAATAAGTTTGATCAGGTGTCTTTAATTAGAGTTGGAACTAAACTGTGCAGAGCTGCGGCCCTCCAGGAACTGAGTTTGACACCTGTGATCTAAAGGATTACTTAAGCTCTTGAAAAAAAGTGAATCGTTTAGTGAAATGAACATTTGATTCAAAGCTATTGCAACATGAGAGGTAAAGGGATAGTTCAGAAAAAAATTACATTTGCTCACTATTTACTCTCCTTCAAGTGGTTTTAAGAATTTTTTTCTTATGTTGAACACAAATGAAGATATTTTGAAGAATGTAAAAAACCTTCACGATCCAAGATAGCAACATGGTCAGTTGTAGTGGCTACTCCAGGTCCTAAAGACAGTGCTTATATGTTTCTTTATGGTGTCTCTTTATCCTAAAGTAGTGTCAATTTACCACAAAACCGTAAGGAAACCACAGAGAAATACATATATGATCACCAAAGCCTTTTGGAAATTGGCTGTGCCAATTCCAACACAAACTCAACCAATTAGCCACTGAGAAGCAATGAGGCATTCATTTACTGCTGAAGCCGAAAATTGAGATCCTGGCCTCACCAGCTGACACTACCTGTACAAGGCAGTGTCGCAAACGAAGTGAGATAGGACAGAAGCGAGGTGAGTGCATGTTACAAACTCCTGATTTTAGTCTAGGGAATGGAGTTTGACATTTGTGTGTAATTAAAATAGTGCAAAAAGACAACCAAAGTAGATACCAGAAATTGTGACTTTATTTATAATACCCAAAAGTGAACAAACCACAACGAATTAATCAAAAATAAAGAAAATATAAGGCAAAAATATGTATTTACAATATATACAACACTACAAGACAAATACAAAGACGGGGAAAAACAAGAGAGCTGGCAGAAGGGACGTGGACGGCGCTAAAGAATTGAAAAGAACAAAACCCAAACTATATCTAACTCCCCAGAAGCATATAACTAAATATGTGAAAACAAAATAATAAACATGTGAAGAGTCTTCCGAGTCCTAACTATCTATCCAAAAAGTACAAGGGCTGCTGCTTGCCCCTAACCTAATGTACTATACACAATAGTACCAATGAATGGAACCTGAGAATAATGAAAGCAGATACTAGAGACCAGAGCGAGAGAGAGAGAGAGAGAGAGAGAGAGAGAGAGAGAGAGAGAGA
>CAIGQZ010032222.1:10590203-10614522 GCA_903798205.1 Danio tinwini | reverse complement strand
CACATCAGTAATTCACATTAAATGGGTAGTTTACCAAAGATTGTGTTACCAATGTCCTGTTACACATTTGAGCTTACACATACTGTTCAGTGTGTATTACATGTGTGCAGTTACACCAGTTTTACACAATTAAATACTATGTACCAGTGTGTACATACGCTGTACTCACATACTACTTACACATCTAGTTACCGTGTAAGTTCACAGGTAGAAGCGACACTTAATATTAAGTGGGACCCAGTATTGAAACCACCTCTACTTCAAGGGGAAAGTTCACCCAAAAATAAATCTCTGCCATCATTTACTCACTCTTCACTGGAGTTTACTTCCTCTGTTGAACACAAAAGGCAATATTTTGAAGCATGCCGGCACTCATTCACTTCTATAGTATTTGTTTTTTCCTACTATGGAAGTCATCAAGTATCTTCTTGTGTGTTCAACAGAAGAAAGAAACTGATAATGGTTTAAATCACATGAGAGAGAGAGAGAGAGAGAGAGAGAGAGAGTAAATTGTGAGGTATGGGTTAACCATCCCTTTAATCTCTAGCCAAAATTTCCCTTTTGTGGTTTTAAACGAACCTAACAATAGTAAACCCAAACATCACAGACACAATTTGACAGATTTTCAAATAATCATAATTTAGCATTTAAAGCTTTTATGTACACAGTAAACTGTACAAATGCACCCTACCTTGTAAAATCTCATGGACTTCCTTGCAGATATTGTAGCATGAAGCTGAGAAACATCAGTGTGACAGTAACAGTATTGGAATCAGATCTACACAGTATGTGAGAAGTCTTTATCATTAAATCATTTAAGTAGTGTTTTTTTTTTTTTTTTTTTTTACGTCATCGCTTCCTCTTAAGAAGAGCAACTTGAGAAACCAATTGCTTCAGACAGGAAAGAACAAAGCACTAACACACACTAAAGGACATTGCTGAGACTAGTTGGTTTATTGTTTTTGTTCTCTTGCATTTTGCTCCCAATCTCCCTCTTTTTGCTCAGACCCTTGTTTACTATCACTCGAGGTATTTAGATGAGGAATCAACGTCCTGTGTTCACACTGATAATGATTCAGTGTGTGCAGTTCATTGGTTTCCACATGAACCGTGTTGTTTTCATAACTTGAGTGACCGTTTCTTGTTCTTCTTACAGACTGTCGCAATAAGGGTGGGACTTTCACTCTTGATAGCAAGCAAGTTGTGCAGTCCACAAATGTGTCATTGTTCATTATAGAGCCTTTAAACTGACTGAACATTATTATAGTATTAGAACAGTTGTATTATTCCTGCAAATCATGTAAACTATCTTGATGTTAAAACAACATCAAGTTCACATCTAAAATGTATGTAAAGATAACATTAAAAACAGCATAACAAATAGGTTACATCGATTTTTCAATCGGGGTGGGACATCAGACCTAATATCACACTCAATGATAACCAAACTGTGTAGTCCACATAGTGTCACTGTACACTATACAGCCAATAAACTGACAACTTGCGCATGCTCTGTGATATATTGCATCATGCTGTAAGAGCTTTAGGACATTCATTTCCTCTCACATCCTAAAAAAGTGAGAGATGAATGTGGCCGACTAGTAAGTGTGCATGTAAAACTAAAATTGATCACATATATTTTTTTTACAATGAGACCTAAAAAACATGTCAAATTACATCAATCTTTCAGTCAGGGTGGGACTTTCACACTCAATATCAACCAAACTGAACTGTCCACACAGTTTACTGTACAGCCTATTAACTGACAGACTTGTGCAAGCTCTGATATATTGCATCATGTCTGTAAGTGCTTTAGGACATTCAAGAGTTCACACTTAGCTGATGATTGATTATAAAGCTTGTTTGGCATGCTGTCCCGGGAGAGAGGCCTGAGCTCATAAGATCCTCAAGCCCGGGGCTCCCTCCCATTTGCAAAGCGAGAGGGGAGTTTGAACTCAGGTAGATCTCGAGAACTCACCTGCTGTACTGTAGTAGCTAATGAACAGATAGTGATTGCTCTTAAGAGATAACTACTTACTAGGAGCATGTATATGGTGCTGATTTGGATTAGTCAATTAACTTAAGTTGCATGTTTTTGGACGGTGGGAGGAAAATAACCAGGGAACCCAGGGGAAACCCACGTGAGCACGGGGAGAACGTGTTAACTCCGCACAGAAATGTCAGCTGGCTTGGTAAGGACTAGAACCAGTGACGTTCTAGCTGTGAGGCTACAGTGTTAACCACTGGGCCACCATGCCACCCATCTAGGAAAGGAGGAGGAGTAGGGGTGGAAGGGGGGATTCTTCAAAATGAAGATGGCTGTGATATGGAGCTTAGGGTATTTATAGTGGCTTTGGAATCGTCTGATTGGTGAATCATGAATTGGATAATGTGAGACCAGCCACAAGCAATCATAAGCATGTGATCCTCTCGAAATTAGTTTATAAAAAATTCACTTAATTTCCTCTTACATCCTAAAATAGTGACAGATGAAAGTGCTCGTCTAATAAGTGTGCATGTAACGTGAACCAAAGTCACTTTTAATAGGCCACCATGAATGAAAAACAGACACCTGGGGCATGAATGTTTTATTGAACAGGATTTATTGAATTAGGATTATTAGGCAGCTCTCAATTTTGAAAACTGAACATTATAATAACCCAGCAGGCACCTTGATGTAAAAATGACATCATAAACATGTTTTGATGTTAAAACCTTGATGCCTATAGACTGATTTCACGCGGCCGCCATTTAAAAACAAAATCGAGGCTGCGGTGGGAAGAAACCCGGAAGTGTCGCCTAAGTCACACAGTAATGTTGTGTATCTGGCTGTATATCTTATCAGCGAAGAGACAGTGACACAAATTTATAAATTCACCATTTTTCAAGTGACCCGAAGGTCTGTTCTGAATGGAAAGTCAAAACAAAAAGGGATATCAAACCTCATTTTCAGCTAAGTTAAAGAAAATGCCACTAGTTAGCTAAGGTTTACTTTCCCAAACACACGTTTTAGCTGCCATTTATCAAACTCAAGTTAATGAAGTGATTCTTTCACTATATTTGACTTGTCACAATATTGAATTTTGTTTCTGAAATTTATATAAAAACATTTAAGCACCGCTAACAGCTTATTTGCCATAGTATTCACCGGTGCTCAACAGAAATGACTGTGATTGGCCGTGGAGGTCATCAGTTCACTGCACTTCACCACTGTTTGCCAAGTGGAAACACAGACGAGTGATCCGCTGATGACTCGACTGATCTTTGCAGCTTTAAAACGCTCCAGTGTTTGTATATCTGTGTTTGCACTCAGTGAAGAGCGGTGAACTGATGACCTTCACGGCCAATCACAGTCATTTCTGTTGAGCACTGGTGAATACTATGGCAAATCAGCTGTTTAAGAGCGCTCAGCAGTGCTTAAATGTTAGCGGGAAATGGACATTTTTAAAACTTCAGCACCAGGACAACACTACAGACAACACGAGGGTGTGCTACAGAGGACTGCATTGTTTTATTCCAAACCGGGTTACATAGGCTGAAGCAGGGAACTCAAGCCTAGGAAGACACTCTTAAAGAGATTGTGATGTTGTTTGATGCCTAATATGCTTTTAATTGTTTCAATTAAACTGAACTGAATGATATTAAAGTGATGTTTACACCATTTCTGCATTTTGAAATCGCGGCAACAGCTGGAGGATTGTAGTTCACAGCATGTTGTCACTGCTGATCCTATACTTCCAGGTTACCGACAGTTTTCCAGAAAGAGAAGTTGTAACATTATTGGTAATTCTCCGGACTGCTGCTCTGTGTGAGAAAATTGCGCAGAAGGAAATTGCTGGAAAGAGTGCGTTCATGTTTAGAACGCGCTGACGTAAGACGTCTACTCCAGCCAATCAGAACATTCAGACACATTCACATCCACACTGTTGACTAAAAATTAAAAGCCTTTAAATATTTTTCCAGACACATTTAGCTGCTAGATGTTTTTATGCCTTTTTTATGCCAACAGTGTAAAAATGTTTTGATAAAATGCTAATGATAGACTGCTGTTTGTTTACCTTCAAGCTCTGCTTTAGTTGCTTGACGCATGTGCACGTGAAGCAGCCGGTGAGCGCCAGGACACACATATTATGTACCATCAACAAAAGCCTGACCCCTTCTATGTTTACACATACAAGCACAACCGTTTAGAGCTTATTTCTGATTAATGATGTCAGAATTTACTGGTATTTTGGAATGGATGTGTGAATGGTCTTTTCTGGAAACATTCCAGAACGCATTCCGGTGGGAAAGGGGCTATTAACAAGCAATAAAGCATTTGATCAGGTGCTTTGAATACTTATTTCATTAATTAAACACATTATTAC
This sequence comes from Danio tinwini, assembly GCA_903798205.1. Lineage (NCBI taxonomy): Eukaryota > Metazoa > Chordata > Actinopteri > Cypriniformes > Danionidae > Danio > Danio tinwini. The sequence goes on along the minus strand of CAIGQZ010032222.1, from coordinate 10,610,155 downwards.
AACACACACACATAGACCCAAACGAGGACCAAACATCATGTTTAATTTGAAGGATGTAATATTATATATGTTGAAAACAGTAGAGCAGTTCAGACATAATAAAAAAACATAAATACATTTACACTATTCCTTGTTGTCATGACAACAAATTATCAATTAACAATTAAAACACAATTTACAGTCATTAGGGTTCAAATGTTGCTAAAAAAAACACTCTAACTTTGGGGAACAACTGTAAAGAGAGGTATTCATAGTCATTTTTAGTTCCCAATTTAGGGTTTGTTTTTGTTGTGTTGAATAACATGAGAAAAATGTTGGAAACCTGCAACCATTGACTTTTATAGTATTTGCTTTGTTTTCTACTATGGATATCAGTGCTTACAGCGTTCAAATTATTTTTTAATGATCTTCTTTTGTGTTCAACAGAACAAAAGGACTCAAAGGTGAGTATATTTTTGGGTGAACTGTACCTTTTAGTGCTAAATAGCACCTATATCTATGCTATAGAGCACCTTATCTAATTTAAAGAACCACCGCAGAACCATTACAGCACATACCTGTCAACATTGGATGTGAAAAAAGGGATATGCCCACCATAATAAGTGATATTACCCCAACCCCCATTACTAAATATGTTCTTCTGGAGCTGTTTCATTGTAAATAAACAGTTAAACGGTCAGTAATGTGTTTATAATTATTTTTTACAAAATAAAAAATAAATGTTATACATTAGCAGCAAATAAATGAATAATTATTTAAATGTATAGCGATTATAAAGAAATAGAATCAAGTTATCAAATCTCATTAATTTTTCTTCACTGTATGACTTGCCCGTTCTGAAAGATCAACGGATGAATCTCATTTATCTTTCGTTTGATTACATTAAATAGCAGCTGTCACTTTGCACACATTTAACGTTACAACGAAAGCATCCGTTTGCTTTCCTAACTTTTTAATGCTCATTTAGGACAAATTTAGTTGTGTTGGGGAAAAAAACCCACCAAGATCAACATTTTTAGATATTTTTATCAATTATCTGTTTATGTCTGTTCAAACATGCACCCAAAACCCAGACTTTCGCTCCGCTTCAAATCACGTGTACAGAATCCATTTGGGAAACAGCGTCTATTTATCACTATGGAGTGCGTCAGCTGACAGTCACGCATCGCTACATGACTGTTTTGAGGACTGCATAGGTGGGGCGATGGCACCTGTAATGAAAAGGAAAGGAAATAAAGCCGTTTTTATATTTATTTTAAAGTGTTTTCATGCCTAAATAAAACAAAAGCACAGAACAGACTCACATTAAAGAGCAAGGGCAGGCCCTGGTGGTTCGGCCCTTTAATGTTTATTGCCACCCTTTAGAGAAAGACTGAAAATACGGGAGAAATACTGGAAAATACAATTACAGGATGATAGCAGGATAGAACTGTAAAATACGGGAGAATCCCACGAAAAACGGGAGGGTTGACAGGTATGTTACAGCAGGGTTGTTTATCTTAGCTCCCGGAGGACTGCAGCTCTGTAAGGTTTAGCTTTAACCCTAAATAAACACACCTTATCAAACTAATTGAGTCATTCAGGCTTGTTTGAAACCTATAGACAAAAAGCCTCGCCACACTTCACTTTTAACCCCATTCCATTCAAAGTTCAAGTTTGGTGAACTCTGACCTGCGATTCTGTGTCACATGAATCTGTTAGACTAATAGAAGATCAAAACATGACCCCTCTATGCAAAAAAAAGGAGCAATCACTTAATTTTATCTCCCACATGACACCAGTTTTGTCTCGTCATTTCCCCGAAGTGCCATCTGACAGAATTTTGCGTGCTCAAACTCTAGTGCACAGGTGTCAAAGCCAGTTCCTGGAAAGTCACAGCTTTAACCAGAGATGAAACTAAACTGTGCAGAGCTGCAGCCCTCCAGGAACTAGCTTTGACACTTGTGCTCTAGTGTCAATGCGGCTTAAGTGTTTGAAACTAAACTCTGCATGGCTGAGCTTGACACCCCTGCATTACAGGTTCTTTGTAGACTCTATATAGCACTTAAATAGGATTATGAACCACTGAAGAACCCTTTTTTTAGAGTGTATATTTCTACACTAGTCAAATAAATGTCAAAATATATTAAAACCCTGTATAACCAGCTGTACAACACAGGCAATGTTGTGGGAAAAGCAATACAATTAATTTTAGAAGTAACTGTCATCCTTTACCAGCATAAACAACAACTTCCATCTTAAATCTCAGAATGTGGCCAAACTTATCTGACTGGGCCAGTTTTGAGTCTTTTGGTTTTGGTTTTTCTGTCAGATGTCCTGTGTCAGTTTTGTGGCACCCTCTCCTGGACAAAGAGACCAAGCAGGAATAAACAGAGCTCCAAGAATTCCAGGTTGATCTCTTCACTGGATTGTCAACCTAATTGTTTCAACCTGTTTCTTGTTTAGCTCATTATGTATCAAGACCTGCGGCTCTCAGTCCTCCGTCTTTGTGTTAGACACTGGTCCACTTGTTCTCTTGTGTACCTTTGGTACGTAATTAGTACAAAGTTTTTATTTTTTTAATTTAAGCATTTGAAGCACAAGATGTACCACTGAAACAACATACAATCCATTGCTTGCACCGCAGACTGACTTTCCCTTCAGGAACCACAACTAGACTCACCTCACTTACCATTTTTCTGAGGCGCGACTTTAATAACAGAGTTTGGATTAATGGTATTGGTGGAATCAGAGTCTTTGTCTTTAAGACTTTCTCCCTCGTCCGTCTCTTTGTCTCGGTCTCGACTGTTCTGGTTGCTCCTCCAGGTCTTGCGTGTGGATTCCAGTGCCGTTCCCTCAAACAGGCGCGCCATGAAGGCCAGACCCTCCCGGCGGATGTAGGACTTCCCGGCGAATGTGTAGAGGACAGGGTTAATGCAGCTGCTGACGAAGGCCACGGTGGAGGTGAGCGCTCGCAGATTTGCCCTGATATCCTGCAGCCTGTTGGAGGAATAGCAGTTGGCGTTTTAATGCTTCTTTGACTTTAACAAGATAGAATGATTCAATAAACTGTCTGAAAACTCGGATTCAGGGTCAACTGTGAGCAAAACAAATCTAAAGCCTGTCTCACACTGTGCAACGTCTTATAATCCTAAATGATTGTAGCTTGTCAGACTGCAAACATGATCTCAGCTGTCATAATGTCAGACTGAATGACAATGAAGTCACGCCAAACATGTAAACGCAAGAACTCATCCAGAGTTTGACGTCAAAACATCGGTGATGCGTTCAGTAACCCACATTCTGATATGATCCTTCACAACATAAACAATGTTTAGCTGTGTTTTTGCTCACAGTGTGCCTCAATAATAAAATCTGAAAAAAATTGGTTCCCCGAAGTGTTTTGAAGTTGGTTGCATCATCAGATGCTGCACTCCTATTGGTTCTTGGATTGATGTTTGTTGCAGTTGAGTCCCACTGCAGGAAAGTGTATAAAGTACTCTAATTACTATCACAACCTCATCTGAGGTTTGCTGTCGGTGAACATGTCAAACCATCAATAAAAGACCACAGATTTTAGCGTAGGACTACATTAATCTTTTAGGATTTCCCAAATTTGTCTAAGACCAAATTGCAGCTACATTCACATTGTGCAAGCAGGGCTTAAAGGTGCAGTATGTAAGTTTGACACTCAGTGGTTGAACTAGGTATTGCACTCCTGGATCAAAATAGATGCAAGCGCGGGATGCCAGATTGAGTACAGGAGCGAGTGATTTAAACTGTGTTGTAAATAAAAGCAACGACACGCGACAGAGGGAATATTCTCCATATTAAAAGGAGTTTTGGTTCTAACCAACACCTGGAATTGATATATTAGAAACGGCTTCTATTTCTCACAGCTGAACAACAGAAACCTATGACAGTGATCACCTCAGGTAAACCTTGTGTGCTTTATTCAGTGCTAAATGCTAACAATGTGAGTTTTAATAGATTCTAAACCTCACCGTTACAATGTAACCTGCTCAACTAATGTTTACGTTTGTAATATTTATATCATTTGCTAATTAATAACCTCATGTGGAACTGAATCTGTCTCATTTTGACGTCTGATACTGTCTATGTCGGTCACAGACGCATGCTTTCAGAGCCTTTCTGAATGAATGAATGAAATATGCTGTTTTCCAACAAGGCAACCCGGAGTGCTGAATTATAATTGGCTAAACTGGCATTGTGCAGGTTAACTTTACCTAAACAAAGACAGCGTTCCGGCACGGAAAAACCATTTTCAAAGCAGAATATCTGACTTCAGCATTGTTTTTCAGTTAAACAAGTATGTTCACTTGGGATGTTTCTTAAATATCTGCTCACATATTATGGTATTTTTATGCTTTAGAAGAGTCAAAAACTTACATACAGCACCTTTAAGGCCTCCCTCCATTCAGAGATGCATTTAGCTGTATATGAATAAACTTTCTATTGTAAAGACATTTTGTTCAGATAGATCCAATGTTTTGGTATAGAAAAACTGCTATGTTTTTTTTTAAACCAGATACCAGAGTGGATAAATCTTAAATGGATGCTTTGGCATTTTCATGTGAACAGTCTGTATGTATTTTGTGAAATGGTGATGTTAACAGCCCATGTCTAGACCTTAGTAAGACATGCTACGTCCCATCATACCTGCCAACACTTCTGTTTTTCCCGGGAGTCTCCCATATTTCACACCCATTTCCCACCATCCCTCTGCTTAGTTTTTTCTCCCTGGAAACTCACGCAATTTGTATGGCCCAATCTAGTTATGAAAAATCCCTTTTTGTCCATGTTTGTCAAGGTGCCAGATCTTGTATGAAGCTTCATCACCTTCAATTCATGAAACATTCTAATCTCAAAGTATTTTTTTATCTCAATCTGGCAACATACGTTACAACTAGGGCTTGACATTAATTTTTTTGATCACCAGCCACTGTGGTTAGTAGATTTCCAACATTACCAGCCACTCACCAATTTCACTAGCCACAATTTTGTTGTTGGGAAAATATATTTTATATTTTTGACTTTGGCATGCTAAAATTACTTAGATTTAGATGTTGTGTTATGTCCACATGCCTCCTCATTTATTTCATGTTTTGTGTGTGTTGTGTACACTCTCAGAAATAAAGGTACAGGAGCTGTCACTGCGCAGTATCTTTACAAAAGGTACATATTTTTATATATTTGTACCTGAAGGGTGCATAATGATACCTCAAATGTACTTTTTAGGTACATTTGGGTACTAATATGCACCTTTGAGTTACCATTGTGGACTCTTTGGGTACAAATTTGTATCTTTTGAAAAGGTACTGCCCCAGTGACTAGTCCTTTACCTTTATTTCTTAGAGTGTATGAGCTTACTCAATGAGCATGAGTTCAGAATAGTTCAGCTTGTGCTGCTGTGTGGATTAATACTGAATGTGTGTCATAGTTAAGAATAGAGCAATATGCTAGTGTTTAACTGCACTGCTTTCGGCAGTGAGGTGTCTGAATAACACTGTTAAGAACCGGGTACTGTTTACTGTGGTGTTAGTAAGTTTACGATGAAGCGTGTTTCGGGGGTCTGCTGCGATCGGATCCTATACGAATGTTGGCGACTTGGGGGCTTGATAAACCACGCTGGGCATTTCCCTCTGTCTCGTGCTGAACGCTGTCGACCAATCGCAACAAGCTGTCATCGGTCCAATCAGCGCAGATTAGCTTTGCGCTAAGCAGGGGTTTGGGAACAGATGAATCGCTGAACAATTCATACGGGAGTCGCTGGGATAATTAGGTAAAAATAAATGCACATTATAAGACCATGAAAGTGTTTTTTGACCTTGCATACATATCAGTATGTTGTTAGAGACCCATAAAACCGAAATATGACCCTTTTTAATGTGTAATAGGCACTCTTTAAACAGTAGCACGCATCACATTGCCTACGCAAATGTGAACACTTATTTTTGTCAGTCATGCTGCTTCTCAATTCTAAGATCACATTTGCACACATATATTGGGCCCTCTTTATTATCGAGCCCTGCTTTTCAGAAAACTACAACTTAAAAATGATTTTCAACCAGCCAAAGTGGCTAGTGGGAGCAGTTGTTTAACCCGCCACAGCTGAAATCTACCCGCATTTGGCAGGTGTTAATGTCAAGCCCTGGCTACAACCCATTGGCAGTGTTGATTTTTGCACAGGTGGTAGATGCAGGATTTGAATGACCACAGTAGCAAAAGTAGTAGCAGTAGTTTTTTAACATTTATGAGCATGCTCCAAGTTGTCTACTCCATTTTTGTGTGTATTTTTGTGGTGGAAGTACAGTACCACATACTGATTTTGCCTATATACTAACTATAGTTTTTAGTCTGTTTCAGTGGTTTAATGTGTACACAGGTCATTTTTGAGGTAAGGGGGGAAAAATTAGATGTGGAAGGCCCAGATAAACTCTAAGTGATATTGATTATAGAATATACTGGTTTGATGTAATTTAGAAAAAAAAGAGGTCAAAATAAGGTTGACTTTGTGGTTTATGGCAATTGCATAACAGGAAATTGGGCTTCTTTGCCTTGTAGACAACATTTTTCTTCTGATCAGCAGTGATGGGACTAGAAATGGGTAATTAGTTAAAGATGATTTTTTTTCAAACTCAATCCATCAATAAAACTAGTTCTAGTAAATCTTCAGCGTGTGCTTACAGATGGAGCAGAATTTACTACTCATAGTTCACTGACAAGCTATGCAACACCTCACATGAAAGACATTGTTTTCTCTGTTCTGGCTGCCCTTGTCAGACTTTGTTTCCAGAATATTTTCCTTTTTTTGAGGGTTTCATTACTCGTCATAGTTGAGGAAACTTAGATAGTGGTCAATGGTATTAGAGTGCCTCAAATAACCATCACATTTGGGAATGGCACAGTGGCTGAGTGGTTAGCACTGTCGTCTCACAGGAAGAAGGTCACTGAGTCCTGGCTGGGTCAGTTGTAGGGTTTGAGTGTGAATGCATGGGTGTTTCCTAGTTCAATGTTCCACTGCTGTGTCCTTAAGTTGCTCACCTTTGTTTTGCTTCAGAATGTTCTGGAAGTAAAGCAGCAGTCACCTGTGTGAGAAACACACTATTAGGGCACTTTCATTTAAAGATGTACACACACACTTGTACAACTGTTTTCACAGGGACTTTCCATAGGTGTATACTTTTGCCAAACCCGACCCGTAAACCCAACCCTCACATTTTTTAAATACTTTATTCTGTGTGATCCATAAGCTTATGGGGACCAAAACATGTCCCTAAAATGTACTGGTATTGCTTTACTTGTGGGGACATTTGGTCACACACATACACACCTGCACCATGTTTATGATGTGATATGGTAGCCAGAATAGCCCGAAGGTGACGACGATCACCAGGATGAGCTTCTCGCTGCGAATGCGTCTGCGAAAGCGTGTCTTGCGGATTCTGCGCAGGATACAAGTATAACTTCCAATGATCACGCCGTACGGCAACAAGAAGCCCAGCACCGTTTCCATAGAGTACTGCATCACCTCCTATAGATGAACAACACGCATCAAAAAATGAGCCACGATGAGAACCAAACAGAGTGCAGATTATATTCAAACCTAAATTCATTTATTGCTAAAAAACATAGTGGCAAAGTGACATATTAGTCTAATGACAAACAACTGTTCTCTATGTGAATGTATTGTAAAATGTAATTTCTACAGTTGAAAGTTGAGGGCGGCATGGTGGCTCAGTGGTTAGCACCATCACCTCACAGCAAGGAGTTTGCCGGTTTGAGTCCTGGCTGGGTCAAATGGCATTTCTGCGTGAAGTTTGCATGTTCTCCCTGTCTTGGTGTGGGTTTCCTCCGGGTGCTTCGGTTTCCCCCACAGTCCAAACACATGCACTATAGGTGAATTCATGAACTAAATAATAATAATAATAATAATAATAATAAAATCATTTATATTGCGCCCTTCTTAGACTCAAAGCGCTAACAAGAGCATCAAAACGCAGTAGAACATGAAATACACAAAAAGTACAGGTTAAAAAAATAAAAATAAGAATAAAATACAGAATAAAAGAAAGCTTCATAAGTTATAAGCAATAATAAAAAGATGAGTTTTGAGGAGTTTCTTAAAACTGGGGAACTTTATTCCAGGGAACTGGCATTCCTGATGTTTGTGGGGAGAGCATTCAACAATTTAGGTGCACGATAAGAGAATGCCCTACCTCCCATGGTACTAAGTTCACAACGAGGCTGAAACAAGGTGAGCCCCGAAGTGGAACGTAGATTACGTGAGGAAGAGGAGGTAGATATCAAATCACATATATAATCAGGAGCAGAACCGTGAACAGCTTTATAAGTTAAAATCAAGGTTTTAAAATTGATGCGTGACTTAACAGGCAACCAGTGTAACTGTTGTAAATCAGCCTAGTGTGTGAATGAGTGTGTATGGGGGTTTCCCAGTACTGGGTTGCGAATGGAAGGGCATCCACTACGTAAAACATATGCCAAAATAGTTATCAGTTCATTCCATTCAATTTCTTCAGTGTTACATGATTCATTCATTCGTTCATTTTCTTCCACACCTTTCCGGGGCCGGGTCGCGGGGGCAGCAGTCTTAGAAGAGAGCCCCAGACTTCTTTCTCCCCAGACACTTCCTCCAGCTCCTCTAGGGGAATCCTGAGGCGTTTCCAGGCCAGCCGAGAGACATAGTCCCTCCAGCGTGTCCTGGGTCTTCCTTGAGGCCTCCTCCTCCTATTGCGACATGCCTAGAACACCTCCCTAGGTAGGCGTCCAGGAGGCATCTGAAACAGATTGCTGAGCCACCTCAGCTGACTTCTCTCGATGTGGAGTAGCAGCAGCTCTACTCCGAGCTCCTCCCAGGTGACAGAGCTCCTCACCCTATCTATAAGGGTGCGCCCTGTCACCCTGTGGAGGAAACTCATTTCGGCCGCTTGTATCAGAGATCTTGCCTTTTCGGTCATGACCCAAAGCTCATGACCATAGGTGAGAGTAGGAACATAGATTGACTATTACTTTTAAGAAATGTGGGATCTAAAAAGAATATCTACATTTATTCCCCATGGGTGCATATTTTGACTAGAAGACACAGCAATTCAATTTACTTCAAATACACACTGTTCTTTTGTTCATTCATCAAGGAATCTTGAATATTTTTTTTTATTCAAAAGTCATAATAGTCAAATATATTCTTGACCATTTTCCCTGTGATGGGTTGCAGCTGGAAGAGCATCTGCTGTGTAAAACATATGCTGGTTAAGTTGGTGGTTCATTCCACCAAAGAGCTTAGAATCACCAAGAGGTGACACTCAATAGAATGTTCCATTGCAACAGCAGCACCCAGCAACAGCCCCGGATTCCTCCATTTTGGAGTGAAAGCGGACGGCTGCCCATTGGATCTTATTGCTGTCGTGATGGCAAGCAGCTGCTTTGTTTTTTATTTATTTATTTATTTTAAAAGCTCATTAAAGCTGAGATACAACCTAAAAGATGACAATACACTTACTATCACAATCATCAGCACTTTTTAATAGTTTATTTTACAGACTTATAATATGCTGTTGTTCTATCTAAATTTTCAATCCAAAATGGCTGCCGTGCATCTAGTGGCTGTTTCTCAAATCGCACTAGATTGTCGCCTCTTGGTGATTCTATGCTCTTTGATTCCGCTATGGTGATCACTGATGAATAAAGAGACTAAGCCGAAGGAAAATGAATGAATGAATGAATTCTTGATCATCCAATCAGCCAATTGGAATCATTGCAGAAGGATCATGTGACATTGAAGACTGGAGTAACGAATGTAAAGAATATTCAGCTTTCATCCACAAGAAGTAATTTCATTTTACAAAAATATTCACATAGAAATCATTTGAATTATATGTAAACATATCACTATTTTACTATATATTTTTAAATGGGATCTACTATGCAAAAATCACATTTATGAGGGATTTGAACACAGTTGTGTTGGCAGTGTGTGAATATATCTAGCTTTTATTGGTAAAAAATTTTCAATTGTAGTTTTTCAAAATCAGACTTGATCAAAACAATCTGCAGAAACACTTTGATTGGCATTCTCCCTGTTTACGTGTCATCAGAGGGGGAAAGCTCTGCCTATTAGTGACCAAGGCCTTTTTCACACAGTGATACCGGTAAATATCCGGAAAATTACCGTAATGATTACCGGTTAATTCAATAAAGCGCTGCTCACACAGGCAAGAACGTTCCTGAATTTTTTCCGGAAAAGACCATTCACACACCTATTCCAAAATACCGTTAAATTCTGACATCATTAACCAGAAATAAGCTCTAAACGTTTGTGCTTGTATGTGTAAACATAGAAGGGGTCGGGTTTTTGTTGATAGTAAATAATGTGTGTGTGCTGGTGCTCACTGACTGCTTCACGTGCACATGCGTCAAGCAACTGAAGCAGAGCTTGAAGGTAAACAAATAAAGGTTTATCATAAGCATTTTATTGATAATCATTTTTACAGTTGGCATTAAGAAGGTACATAGAAACGTTATCTGACTAACATCTAGCAGCTAAATGTGTCTGGAAAAATATTCATAGCCTTTTATTTTCATAAACAGCGCGGATGTGAGTGCATCTGAATGTTCTGATTGGCTTGAGTAGACGTCTTATGTTAGAGAGTTCTAATTGTGAACTCGCTTTTTCCAGCAATTTTCCTTCTGCGTTCACACAGCGCAGCATTCCGGTGAATTACCGCTAATCTTACAACTTCTCTTTCCAGAAAAATTGCCGGAATGAATTTACCAGTATTTTAAAAAAAGGACCTGTTCACACATGATGTCTTTCCGGAAAATTGCCAGTAATTTTCTGGGAAGGTCTGTAGGCTATGTGTGAAAGTGGCTCATCTCTCCCTCATTTGCATAATCAGACCTGAGTGAGGAGCAGCCGTCTGTCCTTTAGTTCAGTTTTGAATCTGCCGCTATGCTTACACACAGGCATTTGTAACCCCGCCCTCTTTTGAAAAGATCTCATTTGAATTTAAAGCAGCAGTCACCAAAATGGCACAATTTGGATCAAAGCCCAAAAAGTGTTTCAAAGTGTTATAAAGCATTATTTGTGTGGTATTTTGAGCTGAAATTTCACACACACACTCCAGTGACATCTGAGACTTATTTTACATCTTCTAAAAAGGGGCATAATAGGTCACACTTAATGACTGTGAGCACAAGTGATGACATTCAAAAAGCATTAATCAATCTTATAGATATTCAACAACATGACTAACATTAATGTGTTGTTAAATATAAATAAATAAGCTATGTTGTTTTTTTTATTGCACAAAAAAATTCTTGGCAGCAAAAGTATTTGAGTCTGGAACAAAATACCAGGAGAAGTATCTTGGGTTCGGTTATAGAAACAATGTCTGCCGGAAGGCTTGGCATACACATTACAAACAAGACAGAATGTGGTGCTCTGCCAAATGTTTTTGGCACAAAGCACTATCTGTGGTGGGATCTTTATGAGTGTGACAGTATTGTGCTATGGGGAAGCTCTTTACAGACAGGATGATTCAAACCACCAAATCTACCTGAAATTGATAGAAAATCCAGAACACCTCATAGATGACCTCAATAGCTGTGCACCCTTCATCAGTTCATTACAAACCTTTCAAAGACAAACACGCAAACCTGTCAACTAATTGGCTTATTGAGAGAAAGAACTACAATCCCATAAAGCATTGCAGGTGAAAATCAAATGAAAATATGTGGAACTATTCATTTAAAATGGTTGGTTGTATACAAATACCAAAATATTTTTCCTTGTGTCATCTGCGGTGCTTCATGATAAAGATCTATTTTGTTGTCCTTTGCTCACTGCTACTCCCTTATCAGTGGAATTTTCAATATTCAATAGAGCATTATGGGTAATGCAGTTTTTCTGCTCAAATTTAGCTATTAAATATGATTGTTTTGAAAATTAAGTTAATGAAAAAAAAAATGATCAAGAAACTTTGTGGCCCACAACAGGTTACAGTTATTGTTAAAAATCCAATGGAAAGAAAATTTTGATCTTACTAACAGATCACGCAAGCATAGAACTAGTCTAGTGTTAGGCCCAATTCTAATTCTACCTCTTAGCCCTTTCCCTTACTCCTTGTTTTGTGCATTTACGTGAAGGGGTAGGGGTGTTCCAATTCTCTTGAAGGTGTAGGGCTAAGGGGAAGGGGTAGATAGCCCTTCAAACGGAGATTTTTCAGGACCACACTTGAAACCAAGGGGTATGCAAATTTCCCAGAATGGCAGGATAGCTGCACCAAGTAAGGAGATCCACAAATTTGTATTTTTTTTTCATTATTACGAATTTTTAGGACAAACAAACACATTTTAATATATTCACAACCGCATTTGTGTTTTACCATCATGCTTTAAAAAAAACTGTAAAATAAAAATCGCTAAATTTGGTGATCTATAATCCATAATAATAACTCCTGTACAGCAGTCCCACAACATTATGACACTCGATGACACTCGAATACCCTGTCAGAAAAGTCTAGTGGCTGAGAATGAGCTTTTACAGTGTCTGCTATAATGTTAATGTTGTTTTTGGTGTGTCTACATAAATGAATGTGGTGTAAATTTGCAGTATAGTTACACTCTTATTGCCATATTAGATCGTTATGATAACATAATATATGCAATCAGTGATTTCCTGAAGATAAATACCAAAAAATAACACAACTGGAATAACTACAGCAGTCGCGATCATATGATCTTATTTGAAGCATGAGATCGTGATGACATATGATGACATGTGCAGGTGCTGTAGTGCTGTCCCATTTCTTAGGGGTAATTTTTCAAGCCCTTCCCCTCCACACAAGGTTTTAAGGGCCAAGGGAAAGGGGTAGGGGTACAAAAATAGAATTGGTATTGGGCCGACTGCTGTTAGTTTGGTTTGTTTCCATGCAGCTTTTTGGTCCAGACACGAGCTGTCACGAAACGACAACATAGCTGTTTTTGTGCTGTCGGCACAAGTAGTTTGGCATCGGCTTGGTGTGCTTCAGCCCTTAAACACTAACCTAGAGCGCCATCTTAGATGGGTGCCCAAACCTTTTCTTATAAAGGGCCAAAAACTAACCTTGATTGAAGCTAGTGGGCCGGATGTAAATATAGTTGCCATGGCTAAATTCCTAATTTATTAATATTTAAAAATAACTAGAAAACATTGCATTATATTATCTAATATCGTTTTTTTTTTACATTTTATAATGAACTTATTACAGTAAAACAAAAACAATCTCATTTATAACAGAATGGAGTTACACTAGTTGTTGCCTTGATTTGCTTACCAATGTCTTCTGAATAATCTTCTATCCGTCGAGTGACATTATTTACATTTTTTTTTTATCTGAGTTATATACAACATTTAATTGAAACATTCTTTTCTGGTAACTCAGCAATAAAACAAACAAACAACCAAAAAAATGGTACATCAAATTATAAACGACAATCTCTTTTAAAGGCATTCACCCCAACCCTCTCCATAATTCTCATTCTTTTCTCAGATGGGATGGTGAGCCAAATCAAAGGTTACAATGGGCAAACTTTGGCCTGCAGGCCCTACTTTGGGCTTCTCTGACTTAATATAATAATAAAAATTCCTTACATTTTATATAGCGCTTTTTTTTAGACACTCAGAGTACTTAACACATTGGGGGGAATCTCCTCATCCACCACCAGTGTGCAGCATCTACCTGGATTACGTGATGGCAGCCATATTGTGCCAGACTGCACACCGCACACCAGCAGATTGGTGGAGAGGAGATTGGTGGAGTGATGAAGCCAATTATGATATGGGGATGGTTAGGAGGCCATGATGGACAGAAGCCAGTGGGCAAATTTGACCAGGATGCCTAGGTTAAACCCTTAGTTTTTTTAGAAGGACATTTTGGGATTTTTAATGAGCACAGAGAGTCAGGACTTTGGTTTAACGTCTTATCTGAAAGACGGCGCTCATTGAGAAGTACCAAGTCCCATTCACTATACTGGGGCATTAGGACCCACTCAGACCGCAGGTTGAGCACCCCTTGCTGGCCTCACTAGCACCACTTCCGGCAGCAACCTAGCTTTCACATGTGGTCTCCCATGTGGCTTAGAGCATAGATTTCAAACTCGTATCCTGGAGGGCTGCAGCTCTGCACGGTTTTGTTCCAACCCTAATCAAACACAGCTGATCCAACAAATCAAGGTGTTTAAGACTACCATGGACTATTAAGCAAGAGTGAATAGGAGGTGGTTGGAGCTAAACTATGCAGAATTGCGGCACTCTAGGAATTCAGTTTGAGTCCTGTTGGGATGTTCACAGCTGGATACATGATAGACGGGTGGGAGAAGTGGCACGCAATGTGCCTGGCTGCTCTTTCCCTGGAGGATATTGAAGATATTTATCTATTCGGAACTTTGATAACAGGGTTTCTGCTGATGAGCTTAGGCAGGGCCCTGGGGTATCGACGATTGATAAAAGCCGTTAGTGCGACTTGGCTGGAAACAAACAATTTCCCCTAGAGAGAAAGATAAGGAGACGCTCGAAATTCCTGCTCCCTGTTCTAAGGACACCTATGAGACTCTACAGGCTTACACACACATACACAGCTACAGATAGACAGTCACTGCCTAACCCCCACATCCTACGCCTTCGTGCTCTTTCACCCACTGGTGTGGGTAGGCGGGTCTGTGACCAGCGCCCCCTGGTTGCATGACCAGATGGCTGCCACCTTTATTGAACTATATCCATATCCCCTGTTCCCATCCCTGTTGCAATGTTATGTCTATGTGTTTATGTGCTTGGTTGCTGGGCCTTTTTTTTTTTCTTCTGATCTTACACTGTCCTACTTCAACAGCAGTCTGAGAGGGGCATTTTTCGCCTTCCTCTTTCCTAATGTATCTTATTTCCTCTTTCTAAAAGCTACCTCTCGTCTGACCTGTTTCCCTTGAAATGTGTGATGTTTGTGTATGGTCAGGGGGGGTCCAATTTCACTGCATGTAAAAGTGTATGTGACAAACAAAGGCTTTTCATCCTTTCATCATCATTTTTTCCATCATCATCAAGTAAATGCTATCTGTAGCTAAAAAAAAACTAGCCTAGAGCAGCTCCTGTTGTTTAAAACTAGCCTAGAGTGCCATCTGCTATTAAAAACTAAGCTCAAAGTCTATTCAAGAGAGAATAGCTATTATTTGAATTACTGATAAATCTCCACAGCTCTTACGTTTATAGCATATGTGTAATTTTCTGTTTTTTTTCATGTGTGTGTATGTTTAAGATATATTGAAACATTCAAAAACTCACATATTGTGTTTCTTGATGGATGCAGTCACACACAAATTTCTCAGGCTTTTTGTTGTTGCTGGTGATGTTCCTGAAAGCTAAAACGGGTGCAGAAAGTCCCAGAGCGAGAACCCAGAGTCCCACCAACACCCGCGTTAGCATCTTTCGCTCCGTCTTTGCCCCGACTCGCTTCGGCCACACGATCGCGACCAGCCGGTGCAGACTCATCAGCATGATCATGAATATGGAGGCATACATGTTGGCGCAGCAGAGGTAGTACAGGACTTTGCACAGCGCCAGGCTGAAAATCCAACTTCGCTGAACCAGATACACCATGAAGAAGGGTGTGAGCAGCATGAGGAAGCCATCAGCGAAGGCCAGGTTCAGGATCAGCAGGGTGGTGATGGAGCGACGCCGTGCTCGGGCTAAGATGCTCCACATGATAAAGACGTTCCCTGGGACGCCCAGGAGGAAGACAAGGCCGAGAATGGCAGCACCAGTTATCGCTCCGCCTTTGTTGCCCATGATGTTGCCTCTGACGTTGGTGATGTTGGAGAGGTTTGTGGGATGCAGTGTTGAGGTGTAGAAAGATGGACTCTGAAGGGCCATTGGGACGGAAGATGGAGCTACCTCAAGGAAAGCAGAGGGGGACAGGAGGTTCAATGTCATCTTGGCAACCTGAGGAGAGAATAATGAACGTACTGTCAGTTCTGCAATTTTGGTAAATCTGGCCATAAGAGTGTGTGTCCATTAAAGGCAAGGCAATGCAAGTTTATTTATATAGCACATGTTATACACAGTGGCCATTCAATGTGCTTTAAATAAACAGGAATAAAAGAGACAAGTGTAAGAACATAAAAACGAAAAATAAAAAACTGATAAAAACAGATTAAAATGTGTTAAAACAGGTTATAAAAGAATGAAAAAGAAAAGAGAGACACAATAGTGTGATGTGTTGGATGTAGCACAGTGCTCATTCAGTAAAGGCACAATTAAACAGATGTGTTTTAAGTCTTGATGTGAATGTGCCTAATGTTCACATCTGATCATTTCCGGAAGCTGATTCCAGCAGTGAGGGGCGTAGTAGCTGAAAGCAGATTCACCCTGCTTTGACTGAACTCTTGAAAGTTCTAGTTTATATGATCCTAAAGAAGGCGACGCAGTGGCGCAGTAGGTAGTTCTGCTGACTTACAGCAAGAAGGTCGCTGGTTCGAGCCTCGGCTTGGTCAGTTGGCATTTCTGTGTGAAGTTTGCATGTTCTCCCTGCGTTCGCGTGGGTTTCCTCCGGGTGCTCCGGTTTCCCCCACAGTCCAAAGACATGCTGTACAGGTGAATTGGGTAGGCTAAATTGTCCGTAGTGTATGAGTGTGAATGTGTGTGTATGGATGTTTCCCGGAGATTGGTTGCAGCTGGAAGGGCATCCGCTGTGTGGAATATGTGCTGGATAAGTTGGCAGTCCGTTCCGCTGTGGCGACCCAAGATTGATAGGGTATTGCGTCGGAATATCTGTAATGTATTGAGGTCCTAGGCCATTTAGTGATTTATAGACAAGTAGTGATGTTTTAAAATCTATTCCGAATGTAACTGGGAGGCAATGTAAAGACCTGAGGACAGGTGTGATGTGCTCTGATTTCCTGGTTCTGGTCAGAATCCTGGCCGCAGCGTTCTGGATGAGCTGCAACTGTCTGACTGTCTTTTTAGGAAGGCCCGTGAGGAGGCCGTTACAGTAATCCACCCTGCTGCTGATAAAAGCATGAACAAGTTTCTCACTGGAAACAAAGCATCTGATTCTTGCAATGTTTTTGAGATGATAGTATGCTGATTTACTAACTGCTTTGACATGACTATTGAAACTCAGATCTGACTCCAGAGTCACACCAAGATTCTTAACCTTATTTTTTTTTTTTTTTTGACCCTTAGAGCCAAGGTACGCATTCACCTTGAGAACCTTATCTCTGTTCCCAAACGCAATGACTTCAGTTTTCTCTTTGTCTAACTGAAGAACGTTTTGGCACATCCAACTGTTTATTTCATCAATGCATTGGCAGAGGGTGTCAATAGTGCTGTAGTCATTAGGCAATAAAGGTAAGTAGATCTGAGTGTCATCAGCATAGCTATGGTAGGAAATGTTGTTCTTTCTCATTATTTGGCTCAGAGGGAGCATATAAAGGTTAAACAGGTTGAAGTATTTTTGCACTGATGAAAAGCGAGAGATGTTCTAAAAACAATCAGCTCTGAGTGTTTCTCCAATTGTCAAAGCATTTTAAAAATGCTGAGCGCTCTAAAATGCTGTAAAACACAGCAGGCATTTAAAACACTGGCATTTCTACAGCACAAAGATGCTTTGGTGGACAGGCACCCTAAATGTAATCACAAGTTCACACTTACAGATATTTGAATAAATAGAATTTGCATACTGTATTTGGCTTGTTGCCTTAAAGGGTCACGAAACACCAAAACACCTTTTTTGAGCTGTTGACAGTCATATATGTGTCACACGCTGCTATAAACACTATGAGGACACATATATCGCACTAACAATGAAAATTGGTTGTTTTTGCGTTATTTTGAGCAAATTCGTTCTTCCGGTTTGAAGCGAATTTTTGAAGCTGTGTCACGGCGATTAGAGACTTGTGTGTATTCCAGCATGGAGAGTGGCTGTCTGTACCTGCGAGTACATCATGACGTTTCTGAGTGTGCGACATTAATTCATGAGAAAGACTTTGTTCAAACCAATCAGCGCGCTCTATTGTGTATGCAGTGCTACTTTATTAATATGCATGATAGCTTCGGAGACTGTTTTACCTGTTACAGTGTTCAGACGACAGAGAGAGACGCCACGCTGTGTTGCCAAAACAAGTGAAAGAACGAGAATTTGGAGACACGGGTCGTCAGTGTTGGATTTATTAATGTGCTGCGTTTATTATTGTGCTGCAACGAAGGTTTTGTTTTCATTTTCCCGCTATGAAAGCGCTGCTGGACTCACGTGTGGATTACAGTGCACGCGACAGAAATTTTGATTGTCCTGTCTCTACAGATTTGGTAAGTGTGTGCGATCAGTGCCCTTTGTTTGTTCATGCAGATGGCAAAGTTACTTCGTATCGTCAGCAGTGCTCTTTTAGTGTTTAAAGGCATACTATAGTCAAAATGATTAAGTTACTAAGTTTACAGTATGTTAATATCACCACAATATTATAGTACAATATTATAGACTAAAGATCCGCTGTAAATGCTGCTCTCCGAATGTAAACATGTAAACACAGCAATCAAACTATTCCTGTCATGCAGAGTTTTTTCCGCATTTTGTGGATGTCTATACACACACGGCTTTCTGAAGCTACCTACCGAGTGTATCCAAGTTACTGAGAAATGCAGAGGATTTTCTTCTCCCATTCGCTGTGCGGTATCAAACATACCATTAAAACTCCACTTTCCAGCAGTTCCTCGCATACAATATCTCGTTTGTCATGGGGGGCATGCAGGAAATGTTCCTGAATAAAAAGTGAAAATGCCAAACTGCAGTTAAAGTTGACAAATTAATTATTTGGCAAGTAATTCAATTACTGATGTCCATGTAAACACAGTCACTGTCTTTCTCCCCTGCGTCTGCGTGCCCAAACAAAAACTTCTATATTTGCAAATCCTTCCCTCTTTCCCTCTCCTGACACTCCCACCTAAACAGAGATGGACACGCCCACTTTCCTGACTTTTTCCAAACTAGAGGTGTGAAAATACCCTGCTGAGACAGTGGGGTTTCATGGCCCTTTAAGTGAGAGAGCTCTAATCTTAAACCCTTAGGGGTCGATCACATCAAACACGCTTTTTCGTTCTGAGAACAAAAGATGCACTGCATTGCCTTTTTTGATCAATAATTGTGGCGGGCAGGACATGGTCGGAGTGCCTGCAATGACGGAGAGCAGGTTGGGAGACCGGCAGTTGAAAAAGTAGGTCAAAAAGTCCTTTGAGAAATAAAGTGCATTGAGTTAACTGTAGTGCCGACCCTGCCTCCTTCTTCCAAACTCCAAACAAAGTTTACCACACTGGTGCTGAAACCTGGGAAGAATGAGGCTGGGTCAGCGGTGCAGGTAACTCAAAGGACTTTATTTGAATTATTTCTCAGGTAATGAAAGAGCACTCTGTAGCATCTCTCTCTGCTGGTCTCTTTTCCATTCTTAGATCCTCTTCTCTCTTTTGAATCGTCTCTCTGGCCCAATCACTGAGAGAAAACAAGTGTTAATCATTACTTTGATTGACCGACTTTTCAGATGCCTGTCTTTCAACCTGCTCTCCGCCGTTGCGGGCAGTCTAACTGCATCCTCCCGACCACAATAGTATTGTAATATTCCAAGTTGTGTGAAGTCATACAGCTCTGGAAAACTTGAAGCAGCAACCACAACAAAAACACTGCTGTCATATCAACGGAAACCCATCCTCTGCTTTCATTTGATTGGACAATAAAAAAAAGACACGACTGACGTAACTCAATTTTTCTTTTCAGACTTTTTTCAACTGCAGGCACACATAGCGCAATGGCAAAACCATAAGGCTCAGTAGGTGATTAAAATGCGAGGCGCACAGGGCGCATAAGCAGTTCAATTAGATTAGATTAGATTAGATTCAACTTTATTGTCATCACACATGT
>CAIGQZ010032222.1:10554119-10565203 GCA_903798205.1 Danio tinwini | reverse complement strand
GAAAGGGTGCCGAAAAAGTGGTACGGTACGGATCGGTTCGATACGCTTTTGACAGTGGAAACGGCCATAAAAGCGTACTGAACCGATCCGTACCACTCAGTGGAAACGGGCCTTTAGAAGCTTTGCAAGTACGTCAACTTACACTAACCCCAAACTAACAGTCTACTTATAATCTAATGAGAATTGGCATGTAGATGCAACGTAACTTAAATTCAACACACAGACCATCAAAATAAAGTGACCAAAAAATTACAGTGCAAGTTAACGTAATTCGTGTTGTGACATGATGGAATTGTGTTGAACCCAGCAGTTTTTAGTGTGCACACTGTAAAAAAGTTTCTGTTAATGAACGGTTTGTGTATTTTGTGATTCACAAGTGTTTTCCAAAAATATATGGTTGTGAACTGTATTATGGGTTGTTGATTACATTAGAATAAACATTATTGTCATTACACAAGTACAAGGCATCGACATGCAGTTTAGGTGCAAGGACATGGGTGTAAAGGCTCGTACACTGGGACACTTTTGGTTTGCGTTTATCGTCGGCGTTTTTACAGATTCAAACCCAAGCGATTTTGATAAATTTTTTCCCCCACTGGCGTCAAGCAGAGAAAATCAATCTTTGACGTTAGATGGCACTGCACCTTTGTATGTATCACACCCGCTTGTAACACAGACGAAGAAGACAGAAAGTTGACAGGCTTGTTGGTAAAGTTACTGGGGATTTGAACCAGCATGGATGTTTCAAGTAGCAGCTCCAGCTCTAGCGATGAAGAAATGATTATTGTTCAGCAGTGCAATAAGCAGCTCCACGTTCATATCACTACTGGGCATCTTAAATGTGTGCTCTCGTTGACAGTGTTGCGCTTGAGCGCCTCCAAGTGCTGTTTACTGTAACTTCAGCAGCTCAGTGCAGATGAACAAAAAAGTGCCTGATTAGTGGAAAAGGTTTTAAGGCGGCGCGTCAAAACAAAAAAACAAGCATGAGACGTTTCTTTAAAAATGACGCTTTTACGCCTAGTGGTTTGCGCGTTGGTGTGCACGATCACATTGGCACCCTTTATTTAGTCACGAGGCGTTAAACTTCGACGGAAAACACGAGCAAAAAGCTTCTCAATGTGCACGGGCCTTAAGTCTGCTACACCACAATCTGATCTCTGCTCTGTCCACTTCTGATGTTAAAAATTCAACTCTACAGTTTAACAAAGTGACTTTTACTGACATTTTAGAGTTTATCATGATACAATGTATAAGAAATAATATCTAGAGAAATAAATTTTCTGTAAAAAAAAAAAACTGAAAATGTGCTGCAGTTTATTACAAGGTTTTTCTAGAGTAATAAACAACATCAACCCAGAAAATATATCACTGCAAACTATTACAAATGTTCATAAGTCATTTTTTTCAAGGTTAAAAGTTGTTGGAAGAAATATTAAGATCCCATAATGCAGTTCAAAAGCAAAAATAAATAAGAAAAATTTGAAAATAAAAAATATGCATCACAAAATATATTTTTAGAGTGTATCAAAACTTAATTTTAATTAGTAAGAATAGAGCATTGAGAAAGCTAATTTGATTTATTATTATTATTTATTTATTTTTAATTTTTTTACTATAATATTCAAGGTTTTCAAAAAGTTGTATCACAGCCAAATATTGTCCAATCCTAACAAAACACACATCACTGGAAAGCTTATTAATGTCAGAATGTGTAAAAATAATAATAAAAACAAATTGACCCTAATAACCGGTCTAGTGTTTAACAGCAAAGAACAATTCAACTGAATTATTTTTTCCACTTTGTGAAAGTTACACCTTTCTGTTTAAAGATCTACAAGTCTTATTTTCTTGTACCACGATCCAGATGAATGTGAACCAACACTAATATGCATACGTTTACAGGTACATGTGTTCATTAAAACATTTATTAAAGACTGCATTAAATGCATTCCAGCCTCAAATACTCAAACCTACATATAAGACTAATGTCTGTATATGTATGGTAAGCAGCACTATCAACATCAGGTCTTATACAGTATGTTCCATTCCAAAATCATTCAAAAATAATAATCTGATCATAAAAGAGTGTAATTAATTCAGATTATGCTGAGTCTCTACTCTCTAACTGTTCCCACACTGTAAAGTCATTCTGCCGCCTTGAGATTCCATTATATTTAATATGTACACGTTATTTATTAAATTAAACTTTCAGTTTTTTTGGGCAATTGCTTTGAAATTGCTTAATGTCTGTAATCTGATCAATTTAGGTCTTTAGTTATTATTTTTGCATATTATTCAAAAAGAGAAAATATTTATTAAATCCAACGTGATTAAAATTCACAATCATTTTCTGTTACAACAAGCATAGCACTAAACCAGGGGTGTTTAAACTCGGTCCTGGAGGGCTGGTGTCCTAGGGAGTTTAGCTCCAACCCTAATCAAACACACCTAAATCAGCTAATCAAGCTCTTACTAGATATACTAGAAGCTTCCTGGCAGGGGTATTGAAGCAAGTTGGAGCTAAACTCAGCAGGACATCGGCCCTCCAGGACAGAGTTTGGACACCCCTGCACTAAACCATTCAATATCAGGGGCAAATGCCAGCATGTCTAGCCGAGGAAAGGCTGCTTTCGCTGGATCCTTGCTGTTAAAATCAGATATATGCCATTTTCGCTAAAGAAAAAAACAAAACAATATTGCGGGGTTTTTTTACTATGGTAAGTTATAGTAAATACTACAGTGCTTTTGACCATTCTCCATAGAGTTCTTCGGTTTATCTGTTGCTATTACAGTAACACACCCTACAGTTTTATATTACTATAGCTGTTATATAAAACTACATCAGTTTACTGTAGCTTAAGTGTACTACAGTATTTATTAGTTTATTTGAATGTATTTTATTGAATAGGATAGCCCCTTGAGATGATCCATCTCATTTTCGAGGGGGTCCCTAAGAAGTACATAAATCAGAGTACTTCACATTGTAACAAACATGCAACCAACAGAACACACAAGCAGCGCACTTCACCTGAGATACTTCCCTCAGTCTAAAGCCGAAGTAAACAAAAACATATAATCAATAGTACAATCTACTTGATATACAGATAAATGACAAGCATTTAAATTAGAGCCAATATTAATAACATTTACAAGTTGTTTCCAAAAAAAGAAAATGAAAAACTAAATGTCTTAATTGATCTAAAAGAGGAAGGACGATTGTTCCAGTCGGAAGGAGCTTTGTATTGAAAGGATCTACGGCCACTTTCTGTTGTAATTCTTGGAACAAAAAAATAATTCTGTTGCATATGACCAAGAGAATAAGGAGGTAAATAAGCAGTTATAATGATAATAAATCATAATACACAAATGTATTAGTGTTCATTACTTATTAATGAAATGCTATAATATATGCAATAAGCTAGAATACATTTTACTATAGTATGGTTCACAAACACTATAGTATTTACTATACATTACTATTATGTGGGTGCAGGGTGATTTTTTTATTTATTTTTTAATAAACTGACTGATTCATTCAGAATGAAGTGATTCTTACCTTCTGAGTGTTCAAGTAGAGGAAAGATCAACCTCTAAGGTTTTTAATGCTTGAGATTTCCTTCTCCTGCAGTTCCTCCTCAGGTAAATCAGTGTTTCCTGCTGCCTTTACCGCTGTTTTCTCTCATCCCACTCCAGTTCTCGCATACTTCTGACACTGTCCACATTCTGTACTGCCTCATGTCTCAGCGTGTTATCAGTCACGCTCTCTCTCTTTCTCTCACACACATATTTACTCACTCACACACACACACATTCACACACACTTCTCTCTCTCACACTCACTCACATGCACTTGGTCTCTCTCCCTCTCTCTCACACCCACACTCAATAGCCTCTCTCTCTCTCTCTCTCTCTCACACTCACACAGTCACACACTCACACACACACACACACACACGTTAACTTTCTTACTCAATTCAGTTAATTCAAAGAGCTTAAATGGCATGATGTGTCAAGTATTACCAAGGCATTGCAGATTACATAAACAATAGATAGATAGACAGACAGACAGACAGACAGATAGACGATGGATGGATAGACAGACAGACAATGGATGGATAAACAGACAGACAGACAATGGATGGATGGATGGACAGACAGACAGGCAATGGATGGATAGATAGACAGACAGACAATGGATGGATAGACAGACAGACAGACAGACAGACAATGGATGGACAGACAGACAGACAGACAGACAATGGATGGACAGACAAACAGACAGACAATGGATAAACAAACAAACAGACAGACAGACAGACAATGGATGGACAGACAGACAGGCAGACAGACAGACAGACAATGAATGGACAGACAGACAGACAGACAATGGATGGATAGACAGACAGACAGACAATGGATGGATAGACAGACAGACAGACAATGGATGGATAGACGGACAGACAGACAGACAATGGATGGATGGATGGACAGCCAGACAGACAGACAATGGATGGAAAGACAGACAGACAGACAGACAGACAGACAATGGATAGATAGACAGACAGACAGACAGACAGACAATGGATGGATAGATAGACAGACAGACAAACGATGGATGGATGGAAATGACGGACGGACAGACAGACAGATGATGGATGGGTGGATGGATGGATAGATATTCTGTGGAGTTTGCATGTGAACTAAATTGGTTGCAGTGTATGAGAGGGTATGGCCAGTACTGAGTTGTAGCAGGAAGGTCATCCTCTGCGCAAAACCTATACTGGAATAGTTGGCGGTTCATTCCACTGTGGCGACCCCTGATTTAAATAAGGGCCTAAGATTAGGGGACCTATAAGAAAAGGAAAACGTCTCTCTCTCACACACACATTGTTGTCGGTGGTTTATGGGGACTCTCTAGGCATAAGGTATTTTAAACAGTAAAGACGTGGCACATTTTGAATGTGAGAACCCAGTTACATATGATTTTTAACGAATGCTGAATGTCCTCATAAACCAGCTTAGAGCACTACTATGTCATGGCCATGTCATTATTCAGAAAACAGACCTTGTAAAGCACCAATACCAGAACACGCACACTCATTTACTTACACACTCTTTCTCTTGCGCACACACATAGAGAGAGAGAGGGTGTGGTTTCCTTCCCTGCTATTTCCTTCATCATCATCATCTCTTATCATCTGTGTGTCCTAATGTTTCGAAATCACCAGCTGTAAATGACAGACACATCAAACACGCCTGAGCAAACCGAACGCTGCTCCTCTGAGGAATTTCTGAATCAGCTTCCTGCACTCATACATACAGACGCCTGTACAAATGGGTGTTTCTTCAACAGAACACTAATGCACTCTTTTACTGGGCACTGGAGTTAAGCAGCATGGCTTTCATTTGCACTGATTCTCCTGCTTGTGTGTTGTAAACTGGCCGATTTGCTGCAAGATTTTACCTGCTGCCCCTTGCGTCAGTCACAACCCATTCCAGCATTTATACTGAAACAACATAGCTTTTGTTTGTTTTACACACACACACAGACAGACACACACACACACACACACACACACACACACACACAGAGAGAGAGAGAGAGAGAAAATAAATTAAAATAACAGATAGGGCATTATTGCACAATGTTA
Source organism: Danio tinwini (assembly GCA_903798205.1). Taxonomy (NCBI): domain Eukaryota; kingdom Metazoa; phylum Chordata; class Actinopteri; order Cypriniformes; family Danionidae; genus Danio; species Danio tinwini. The sequence goes on along the minus strand of CAIGQZ010032222.1, from coordinate 10,559,552 downwards.
ACATTTGCTAACATGAGTGAAACGTATTAACTAGAACCAACAATGAACAACACATCTGCAATAGTATTTATTTTTTGTTCAATTTGGTTAGTGAAATATTGAATATCAACCTTATTGTTTAAAATTGATTCCAGTGAGGAGAAAAAAAAAACAAAAAACAATATCACTTCATTTTGATAGTCTTTTTTTATATACATTATATTATTCATTCATTTTCTTTTCGGCTTAGTCCCTTTATTAATCCAGGGTCACCACAGCGGAATGAACCGCCAACTTATCCAGCATGTTTTTACGCAGCGGATGCCCTTCATCCCTGGGAAACATCCACACGCACTCATTCACACACACACACGCTACAAACAATTTAGCCTACCCAATTCCCCTATAGTGCATGTGTTTGGACTGTAGGGGAAACCGGAGCACCCGGAGGAAACCCACGCGAACACAGGAGAACATGCAAACTCCACACAGAAACGCCAAGTGACCTAGCCGAGGCTCGAACCAGTGACCTTCTTGCTGTGAGGCGATTGTGCTACCCACTGTGCCACTGCGTCGGCCACATTATATTATATTATATTATATTATATTATATTATATTATACATGTGTGGCTCAGTGGTTAGCATTGTCACCTCACAGCAAGAAGGTTGCTGGTTTGAGTCTCAGCTGGGTCAGTTGGCATTTCTGTGTGGAGTTTGCATGTTCTCCCTGTGCTGGCATGGGTTTTCTCCAGGTGCTCCGGTTTCCCCCACAGTCCAAACACATGTGGTATAGGCGAATGAAATAAAGTAATTTTGTGTGTGTGTGTGTGTGTGTGAATGAATGCGAGAGTGTATCGGTGTATGGGTGTTTCCCAGTGTTGGGTTGCGGCTGAAAGGGCATCTGCTGTTTAAAATATATACCAGAATAGATGCCGGTTTGTTCCGCTGTGGCGAACCCTGATAAATAAAGGAAAATTATTGAATGAATTAAACACTTTGTTCTCTGAAAGTTACATTGCAGCTATGTGTCACAACTTTAGGCTGCAGTGCACGTGTTAGACATTAGATGGCACTGCACACACTTTGTTTTTGTGTGCTCCATATTCCTTAAGCCTGGTTTATACTTCTGCGTCAAGTGATCGCCGTAACCCACGGTGTATTCCTCGCGCGTAGCTTTATGTTTCTCTGTGTCGAGTTTCTTCGCTGGTGTTTTATTCTGAACGCTTCCTTAATGTACAAGTGGCTCAAATTCGCTCATTTTGAGGTGGGAACCGGCGAATGTGCAACAACTTTAATCATGAGGTAAACACAAAACAACAGTCTCCATTCTGAGCTCCTTCACGGGACTCCACACTTGTAAACACTTGCTGCATCGGGCGCGCAGCTCTCACCTCCGCCCACACTCGTCAGCGCTACCAAGCAGACCAAGCACAGAGCTTGCGCAACGCGTACGCGTTACATTTTTAAACGGTGCGCGTCAATGTCGCCGACGATTACGGCGAGGGGCTATGCATCCACGCGTAGGCTGCGCTGTAGCATACACGTGCGCTTGACGCAGAAGTATAAATCGGCCTTTAGCTTCTTGATTTTGTCTATTGAGTTCAGTTGTGTCATTTTCCTGTTTAGTTCTGTGTGTTTAAATCTGTTTGTCTTTTTGTTACTTCTGTTAGGTTACTCCTGCCCTTCTGTTGGGGGTGTCATTTTAGTTGTTACTTGTTTCTTGAAAATTAAAGGGCATCTATTATGCAAAAAGCACATTTTATACGGGGTTTGATCACAGTTGTGTTTATAGATCCAACTTCTAATGGTAAAAAGTCCTTAACTGCCTTTGTTAACTGCAACCTGAATCATAAACAAACTGCCATGTTTATCATCACCTTCTGGACTATTATGAACTCTGAATGATGTAACCTCTGTTAGAGTAAGTCCATGTGCTGGTGAAGATTACAGACACAGATGAGAGGTTTGCACTGACTGTGGGCTACTGTATATGTTGTGTGTTGTTTTTAAAACCAAATAAGGACTAAATGTATGCTGTGTGTAGTTTTACTGTAAGTGGTAACATATCGGAGACTGTAAGTGTCTGTATGTGTTCATATATGTTCATTTATTTTATATAACTGCAGATGTTACAGTAGGCTATTTCGCACTGTCATTGATCTGCAGTTTAAAACAAATCATGTTCATTAAAAGGTTAGTAATGAACATTTATACACAAGTATTTGTGTGTAAAGCATCTGTTTTGTGAGAAGTGCTTCTCATATGATACGTGAACGACCCATACAGCTTTACTGTAGACATTTCCTCAAGCAACAATGATGTCGACTGAAACTTTGTCGTACACCACGCCCACCAAAAGGGTACCCTTGGTAGTCTGATAAAGGTGACCCGTACTGTACCACTCAGTGGAAACGGGCCATTAGACCTGGCTTCTGACTTTCTACATTTATTTAAATCATTATTATTTATATATTATATAAAATTATGTAATGTCTTTTTAAATTAATATTATATCCATATCGGAATTCTATCATATTGACCAAAATTAAGAAATATGATAAGACATTTGTCACAGACTCGGTCCCAGTCATTACCCTCACTGGCCAGCAGAGGTCTCCCTCACCAGATTACTAACACTACACCTCCCATAATCCTTCTTGGTCAGCTGATTATGCTGCACCTGACGCTCATCACACACACACACACACACATATAAGCAGCATTCACCCTCACTTCTTTGCAAAGTCTTGTTCTGCCCTGCCGACATTTCTGAGGGTTTCTACTACTCCCCGGACTGTCTTGATTCTGTATTACCTGCCCCTGATCCATGCCTGTTAGAACGACCAACGATTGTGTTTTGCCCGCTTTCCTATCCGGAAGCCCTGTTATTCATGTGAGTTCAGTCATCAGTATTTACTGTGCGTTTCTGATTAGACTATGTCTAATAAATGTGCTGCAAATGGATCCCTCGTTGTCTGAGTCTCCATTACAACATTAAGAAATATAGGTTAAATTTGCAATATCCTCCAACCACACAAGTTGAAAGTTGACTCAAATTGTAAGGCAACTTGCTGCACAGCTTTGAGTTGACTCAACTTAAATAGTCAACTACAGTTCTTGGCTCAAAGGTTGAGTCATCTTAAGAAACTGCAGCAAGTTGCCTTACAGTTTTAAGTCGAGTCAATCTTTGTTTTTGTTTTTACAGTGACTGAATGCTGACAGTAAATTAATTTGTAGAAATTATGGCCATATTGTTTAAAATGTAACAACATGAACACCTTTTCATATTTTTGTTCATAACGATCAGTTCAGAGGAAAAACTGTTTATTTTTTGTGGCAAATTTTTCCTTGCATGCAAAAGACATTTAAGATGAATGTAATTTCTTCCAGTCAACAACTGCATCATAATCAAGTTTCCAGTTTATTTTAAGATTATTTACGTGAGGGTACATCTGCTTTATGAGGGTCTCTGCAGGACAGTGGTGTGTGTTGTGGTGAGATATGAATGTGTTTGAGTGCAGTTTTAATGGATGGCATTTAAAAACAAATCTATTAGGGCTGCGTATAGCTTCCCTGGGAAAACATTACTTATTCACTTACTAAGGAAATGCATTATCTTTGTGTTTACTGCAATTTCATCCTAGGAAAACTTTATACCCAACTCTGCTTCCAAGTTAGTTGGGCATAGCTTATTGGCTGTCTTCCATCTAATGTAAAGCAACATACTCATAAAAATTAAGTGCATGATGCTTTGTTTTAGAACTTTTAGAACTGCAGGGTGATATGCCATATGATATGTGTGGTGAGGGCACTGGCGCCATTGTCCTGTGGCTGCCGTCGCATCATCCAAGTGGATGCTACACACTGGTGGTGGTGTGAAGAGACCCCCTCATGATTGTGAAGCGCTTTGGGTGTATGGCCATACACAATAAATGCACCATATAAATACGCATTACATTACATAATAATGTGCTCCGTTCCAATTGCTGGGTTAAACTGAAACTGAAAAGCTGTATATATTTATTAGACGTGCTTTATTAAAATGACTGATTACTAGGGCCAGACAGAATCTACAGGCTTTTTTTTTTTTTTTGCTATTTCTGCCGAGATTTTTGTGGAAAAAAAAAAAGATATCTGCAGATTTATTCAGAATGATTTTAGGAGTATCATAACTATACAGACTTAATATATGAAATCAACAAATAATACATTTTTACTTTTTAGTTAAAGGTGCAGTATGTAAGTTTGACACTCAGTGGTTGAACTAGGTATTGCACTCCTGGATCAAAATAGATGCAAGCGCGGGATGCCAGATTGAGTACAGGAGTGAGTGATTTAAACCGTGTTGTAAATAAAAGCAATGACACGCGATAGAGGGAATATTCTCCATATTAAAAGGAGTTTTGGTTCTAACCAACACCTCGAATTGATATATTAGAAACGGCTTCTATTTCTCACAGCTCAACAACAGAAACCTATGACAGTGATCACCTCAGGTAAACCGCATGTGCTTCATTCAGTGTTAAATGCTAACAATGTGAGTTTGATTGCTATTTTTCAGGACATTTATTGCCATATACTGAAAGCAGCAGCAGATAGTTCACCTCAGATCTGGAAAATACAATAAACAGTCTGAGATTGAACTTTAGAACTAAACACATATGAGTAATTCAGCATCTACATTTAATGATGTTAAAGAGGGTTAACATGTATTAAATAGATCATAAACCTTACCGTTTAGTGAGAGTGCATATTCTGTGCTTCTGAATGGCTGTATTTACATTTCTGTCGTGTTTCGTCTGGTGCAAACAGCCAAACTGCTCATCACTGCGTATCTCGTCATGAAGTGTGTTAGGACACGCGGTTACAATGTAATCTGCTCACCTAATGTTACGCTCGTCATATTTATATAATTTGCTAATAAATAATGTCATGTGGAACTGAATCTGTCTCATTTTGATGTCTGCTACTGTCCACCGGAGGTCGCATTTTCGGTCACGGACACATGCTTTCAGAGCCTTTCTGAATGAATGAATGAATGAAATGCGCTGTTTTCCAACAAGGCAACCCAGAGTGCTGAGTTATAATTGGGTTAACGGACATTGTGCAGGTTAACTTTACCTAAACAAAGACAGCGTTCCAGCATGGAAAAAACATTTTCAAAGCAGAACATCTGACTTCAGCATTGTTTTTCAGTTAAACAAGTATGTTCACTGGAGATGTTTCCTAAATATCTGCACACATATTATGATGTTTTTATGCACAGCACCTTTAATGCTTTACAATCTAAATAGATCCACTTATTTAGTAAAAAAAAGGTGAGTTTCATGTAATCTACTAAAAGACAGAAAATATTACTTTACAAACCGTATTATAAAGAAATCATATGAACATCTAATTATTATCATTATTATTATTATTATTATTATTATTATTATTATTATTATTATTAT
>CAIGQZ010032222.1:10537665-10554109 GCA_903798205.1 Danio tinwini | reverse complement strand
ATTATTATTATTATTATTATTATTATTATTATTATTATTATTATTATTATTATATCACAATAATATTAGTGAGATAAATTTATAAGCTAAATAAATAAACAATTTACACACATCTAATTTATAGAATAAATGATGGGCTTAAAATCTGCGGATTTCTGCACGTGCAGATTACGTGTGGGCCTACTGATTGAAAATATTTGCATGGACTGAATATTGAAAATTTTCAGATCTTTAGAAGGGGAAAATGAACTGCAGAGATATAATTCCACATGAAAAAAATACTATAGTAATGTATTATTACTATAGTAATAATGTTAACCTTACTCTAATAAAGTGCTTGAATTAATCTGTTGTGTGCTATGGTAACACAACAACTACAGTAATATAAATAAATCACCCAATGCTGTCGTTTTCTACAACTATAGAGTATACTATACTACAATACACCACAGTTAATTGTAGTGCTATAAAAGTATACTACACAGTAAAATCAACAGTGTAAAAAATGCAGTGTCACATGGTAATAACTCCAAAAATGTTGAATTAACAATATACAGTGTTAACAACGGCACGTTGACAGTGTGGTTGCAAGGTGCAATATGATGTGATTTTACTTTAACACTACAAGTGCAAAAGATCGCGCCAAATCGTCTTGACTCCGCCCTCAGAGCGACGGTGCCTTGTGAAGCGACTACGCCATTTTGACCACTTGCACTGAGAGGGTAAGTTCAATGCATTTTTTCTTGTTAGAACAATCATTTAAATCAATACATTAGGTCGAACACATATAAATACCCACTCTCTAATGTTTCTGTCAGGATTAATGATGCTCCTCAAAGTTAGGTTCGAGGCTGAACAGAAGTTTGTCAAAGTTTCTGGCGCCGACCTGAAACTTTCTGAATTTTTGGACCAAGGTAACTTAAATTTGTTTGTAATAATGTGACTCAAGTGATTTGGCGGTTTAAAGTTAATGCCGCTAACTTTAATACATTTGTGTAATTTCAACCCGTTTTGGTTTGTTCACAGCTTTTGTGAAATTCGGAATTCCCGCCTCCGAGCGAGCCGAGGCGAAGCTTTTCGATGAGTCATGCACTGAAGTTGATGAGGATGTTTTTGAGGAGGTTCTAAAGCAGCCACATTTAGGCGTTTTTACACTTCGTTGTGAAAGTTCGACACACGGTAATTTTATAGACATATTGAAAAGCCCTGTTCGGGTGCATTAATTGTTTCACGGGGGTGGGGGATAGTTTTTGATTTATTTTCACCATCCGCGTAAAAATCCATGGCCGAATTACCAATCATTTTTTTGCAGTAATTAGATTGTAACTTAACTGTCGTTTGAATTTATGACTTGAGTTTTTAAAGGATAACGTAAGTTATCCATTCAAAAGTCGTTTCGTAAATCCTTTTTGGCCCCTGAATTGCACCGTACGGTTGCACGCGGTTTGTGTTGCTGTCTTTAATGCAGATGAAGTTGTCAGCAGGGCTTTTGAGCCGGATCCTGTACCGAATAATGTCAGATATTCGTGTTTTCGTGATACGTCGTGTGTGGGTGTGTGTGAGAGAGAGAGAGAGAGAGAGAGTGTGTGTGAGCGCACACACATGACGGCCCTTAACAATATATTTAGCCAATCGGCTTTCTTATGTTTACAACCACTCTCACTGGTTGGTTTATTGTTTCGCGCGCAGTGAGCAGCGAAAGTAAATAATGGCAACCTAAATAATATTGTATTTTCAAATTGGCAACGAGGCATGCATATTTTCATATTGAAAACCACAAGTATCTGATAATGAGCCTGATGAAAAAAATTAAAATTTACTTGAAAGTTCTGAAAAAGTCTTGGAAAAGCAATGGAATGTTGGCAGTAAAAAAGTGTATGAACCCTGTATAAGGGTACATTCATAACATTCACATTTTACATTCATAAAACAAAAATCTATAATATTCAAATTAAATTAAGTAATAATATTTCCCAGTGATGGGTTGCAGCTGGAAGTGTATCCACTGCGTAAAACATATGCCGGATAAGTTGGTGGTTCATTCCTCTGTGGTGACCCCTGATTAATTAAGGGACTAAGTCGAAAAATAATAAATGAATAATATCGTATGTGACTCTTACTCAAACAAAAGCATTATAAAAATTATTTCTAAAAAAGTGTGTCTGCAGAGATTTTATTTAACCTGTATTTAAAATCTAACCGTATTATAGGTGACCGGGTGAATTCTCTACATGTAAATCTATGTAGGTAAGAAGTAAGGATGTCTTGTGCATTAGAAATTTACACTTAAATTACTGAAGTGGTAGTAAGTTTTGTTTCAAGAAAGTGGGGCTCTGACCGTAAAAAAAAAGGATATTCAAACACAGTGCAAGCATTTAAAATTAACCGTTTGTCCGTTAACTATTAATCGAGTGGCAGACCATAAGTTATCTGTGAATGTTACTTACGCTTTAAGGTTACTTGTTTTTCAAACTTGGCATTTAACATTAATGTTTAAAACGTGTCTTATAATACAGTTAATATGTTGATTTATGAATCTGATGCTAATAATATTGATTTCATAAGCATGCCATTTTAAATGATTTAAATATTTAAAATTAATTGAATGGTTATGCTTAACATTTAGTCTTGCATACGAATGTTGCACATAGATTTGTAGCTACATTATTTATATTATTTGTAGCTAATTTGATATATATATATATATATATATATATATATATATATATATATATATATTTTTTTTTCTTTTTAGATTTGGCCCAGATCACATCTGGGACAAGTGAAAAAAGGTCAGTGGAGAATGCAAACAATGAATTTGATGACAGCATTTCACAGAGTGATGGAGGACCTTCAAGAAAAAAACAAAGGCTTGAAGAGGAAGCCAGAAATGTAAGTCTGTGTCTTTGCATTTTATATTATTCTGTGTGTGCAGTACAAATTTTAAGAATGCCATAGCATTAAAACCGGTCTGAGACTACAGTTTTAATATTCTAACTAATAATGAAATCAGGTTGCAGTACACATATGAGGAGAATCATTGGTTATTTTAATTACCTCAATTCTTAAATCTGCGCACTCTACAAAATTTGAAAACTGTGGCACAGCTCAAAATATTATTGAGATTATCATTCATGATGGAGCGCATTGTCTGATCATAAAATAACTCTTAATAATATATAGGCCTGTGACCGCGTCTAGTCATTGCCACCGGCGGTAGTACGTGACATCACGCATTCTAAAACACAAATTTCCATTATGTTGCCAAGTATTACATTTCTGTTAGAATATAATGTTAGGCGTGATTCAGCAGGTTCAAGTTGAAGTTCAGCCATGAACCTCGTTGGAAAACCTAATGTTACATCGCCAACCTGGGAACATTTTGGATTTGTGGCAAACAAGAAAGGCGAACCACTAATTTAGATGAAGCTATTTGTACGGCTTGTTTAAAAAAATTTGTGTTAAATTGACAAACACGTCGAATCTCCTGAGCCATCTCCGGTCATGTCACCCAGCCACACCACCCTGGCAGCCATGACATGCGGAGCCATCTCCGGTCATGTCATCTGAACGCAAACGCCCAGCTAGTCAGCCAGGTATCGCAGAGTCCTTTTCAAAACTGGCCAAATACAAAAGAGAAAGTGATAAATAGAAGACGTTGACGAGAAATGGAGCAACACATTTGGTAGTTGAGAACACACCGATCCGCAGTGTAGAGAAACCTGCTTTCCGAGAAATGCGGTCGGTGAACAAGCAAGATACCCTCACATGGCCACGGTTGCGAAAAAGTATCTGCATTTGCGCTACAAGCACACCGTCTGAACGTGTATTCGGTGCTGCTGGAAACATTGTAACCCCAATTAGGTCTTTGCTTAAACCGAACAAAGCCAACATGTTAGTTTTTTCTGGCAAAGAATTTAAAATATGAATTTAAAAACAAAAGGTGGAGAGAGAGTAGCCTATGCTGTTTTTTGTCAACATCTGACTTATATTGTTACTAGGCTAATATGTTTTTGTTCTACTTATTATTACTATTATTAGTTACCATTTATATTACTATTGATTAGTAAAGTGTTATTTTAGGCAAAATAAAGTTCTTAAGTGTAACGTTTAATTATTATACTGTTTCAAGCAGTTTAAGTTATTTAATATTTAACTACATTATTATAGGCTGTATTGTGTTGTTTTATTAACAAAAGTTAAACAATAAACACATACGTTTGTATGAATATTTTACCATAATTCCTTGATCTTTGTTATTTTTAAATTTTTACATAAAATGTACGTAATTTATAAAATAAAATACGTAAATTAACTTAGGTAGGCTACTTGGGTACATACAGAGGCGTAATTTGTTGATGGTACGGAAGGAACATTTTGCTAGTAAATATTGTCCCCACCATTTTAAAATAGGGCTGGGCGATATGGCAACAAAAAAAAACAAGATTTTTTCATAAAGTTTGACCGATTTACGATTTTGATTTTTATTTTTTTTACTGTGTAACTATAGTCAACTTAAAACATTACAACAACATGACTGAAGTAACAATCTCTTTATAAGTAACCATCTGGTTAAGAAACATGTATTTTTAATGGCCAGGCATACATAAAATGGTCAACAAGGTGTAGCCTATTACATTCCTATAGACAAATTCCTGCTTGATGTTTTAGAAAATATTTGTGCGTTGCTACACCACCCAGTATTAGGGGTGTCAAAATTAATTTTTTTTTCGGTGCACCGCGATGCAGACGTGGACAATTCGGTATCGGTTCAGTAATAATCATAATCAATTATTATATACTGACGTCATTTATCTCATATGTGATATGTTGCCGTAGCATCTTATAGCGAGGGAGGCGAGCGCAAGGATTTACAACACTCCTACTACTTAAAAACACAGAAACTGCACAATTTCACTGCATGTTTTTGCTGCACTGTTTCACTTGACACTTACAGCAGAAGCCCCTATTTCACTGCAATTATAAGAAAGTGAGGGGGGGTTCTCGCTCACTATTCTGCCGCCCAAGGCAGCTGCCTAGGTCACCTCTATGGACGCGCCGGCCCTGAGTGTAAAGCTGGATTTATACTTTCGCCTGACGCTGCAGAGCTAAAGAGCCGCGACATCAACACACAGAATCTGTTAGCACAATTCAGCATGGTTGTCTAACAGTTTAGAACGGTTTGGCACGATAGTGGAAAAGCTGCTTTAATATTTTTATTAAGAAAAAAATCGCGAAACCTTGATTTTATAAAAAATTTAATCGTCTTAAAACGTAAATTAGAATTAATCGGAAAAATCGCCCAGCCCTATTTAAAAAAAATATATATATCAATAAATAAAATAATAAATAAATAAAACACCTAATAAAAAGGATGCGATAAAGGAAAAGCATGCTCTTAATCATTCTTAATAATCTGATTCGTACATGCAATAAACCTATATATTTATAATAAACATTGTTTATATCTGAACTATAAACTGTTCTCCCAGTACTTCTGTGTTATTTAATTGTTTCTAACTGTTTTAACTGCAAATTTCTTTAGCGCTTTTCTCTTTAGAGCTCAAGAGAGTTGTATTTAAAGAATTAGTTCATCAAAACATGAAATGAATTAGGCTGCGCGCCTTTGTTATCCACTTCTGCAGTTTTCTCCTGTGTGAGTTTAGAATGTGCCTCGGCATGCGCATTTATTCAGGCGCACACTGACTTGATGCAGGGACCAGATCTCTGGACTATTGCTTTAATTTCACAATTGAAATTCATATTCTAAAATACATTTGTGTTCTGAAAGTATGAATGACAGGAGTGTTAGTAATTAATGACATAAAATTATTCACTTTTGAGTGAACTTCTGTCACGGATTATTTTACAGCATAATTGACCCAACCCCCACCACTACCGCAACACCGGCATTAGTGTAGCAAAACACTCAAAAAAGTCCCAATAAAAGAAAAACTTAAATTTACATTTTTATTTGAATTATGTCACTGTTATAGCGTGAATAATCTTTGTAAAAATGGTGTTTGCATTTTATTTTTCAGTTTGGCTTTTCATTTTTAATATTGGCAGTCTTGATGCAGAAATGCAGTGAAAATGAAATGTTAAATAGGCAACTTCACTTTATTTATCGATCTGACAGGGTCGAAGTGTTGTCACAGTGAAAATGAAAATTAAATATTTCATTTCATTTTCAATTTTGGCAGATATTTTGCGTACAGTGTTTTATAATGAAATTGTTAATCTGGTTTTCATTTTAATTTCCAATGTTTATTTGATTTATTTAAAATTGGCAGGATTTACCTTCCATAGTTTACAAGAGCACAATTATTTCAAACGAATGTCCAATAATATAAATAATAAATTTAATTTAATCTAATTTTTGTTTTTAATTTTTATTAAATGCAAGTCAATCTAGTGCATATTTATTTTGATAATTTTTCAGTTCACAATCCATTCACATTTTATAAAGCCAAACAGTTTAAATGTATTAATAATGATAATAAGCTTCTAATTTTGAATAGTGACACCCACAGACATCAACACAGATAAAAATCAGAGGAAAGACTTTCTCATACACAGCCGTTGGCTAGTATTAGGCTATATAGATAAACCAAGACAGCTGTTCAGTCAATTTTCTTAACAGAAAACCAGTTCTCCTCAGTAGTTAGCATGCTTTCACTTTCGTATGTGACATGACACACATTTACCGGTAGGAATGACATCCCGCCCTACTCATCATTCTCTCATTGTAATATAGCCTGGTTCGTTTTGCTTTCTCATTGCAATCAATCCGCTCCAGAGTTCATTTTAATCGAGCTGAGACCACCTCATTCAGGCAATCTCAGACCGATTGTTTTGGCGCGGATTCGAGTGCGATGGCTGGATTCACATATGTCAAACGAACCGCACTACCTAGGGAAACGCACCAGGTTCCAAAACAAAAGTCTAGGTGTGAAAGCACCCTTAATTTGTGTTATGTAACTCTTTGCAGCTGGTCCAGGAAGTCCTGCGGAGAAAACCTGGTGGAGACGGAATCATCAGGGAATATGAAAAAACTAAAAGTTTGACTGACAGCACCAGGAGAAAGATGATAAACATTCTTACTGCAGATATGACTGAAAAGTACAGGTAACTTGATGCCATCCCAATGTATTCACCCGTATTCACAATACATCTTAAGACTAAAAATAAATCCTAACTTGCTAATTTAGGACAACATAAAAAAAAAATTTTAGATGTGTCATTCCTTAGATTAGGACTCCTAAATTTTTGGTCTAAGAGTATTTCACGAACTAGTTCCTAAGTCTGTGAAACAGTAGAGGAGTCCTGACTTCTAAGTCACTAAGACCAACTCACAACTATCCTAAAATGGCTAGCCGAACATACAGTTGAAGTCAGAAATATTATCCCCCTTTGATTTTTTTTCTTTAATTATTTCCCAAATTATGTCTAACAGAGCAATGAAATTTTCAGAGTATGTCTGATAATATTTTTTCTTTCTGAAAAAGTCTTAATTTGTTTTATTTTGGCTAGAATCAAAGCAGTTTTCAATTTTTAAAAAACATTTAAAGGTCAATATTATTAGCCCCTTTAAGCAAATTTTATTTCCATAGTCTACAGAACAAACCATCGTTATACAAAAACCTGTCTAATTACCCTAACCTGCCTAGTTAACCTAATTAACCTAGTTAAGCTGTGTCTTGATAAATAACTATTCAAATATTTACTGTCATCTAGGCAAAGATAACATAAATCAGTTATAAAAAATAAGTTATTAAAACTATTATATTTAAAAATGTGTTGAGAAAATCTGCTCTGCGTTAACCAGATATTGGCGGAAAAAAGTAAACGGGGGCTAATTATTCAGGGGTACTAATAATTCTGACTTCAATTGTACTTGTTTAGAATTAGAGACACGTAATCTGTAATTTTGTAATCGTTTTTTAAATATCTTAAAATATTTATTTTATGATATAATTTTAATAAATGGTTTAATTAAAAAGTTTGTCTCAGCAGCTGTGTTAATAGGTTAAGCAAAAACTCTTAGCAATCTTTTACTTGTGTTACCTTGTGGCTAGGGGTGATGTCAGAACACATACTAACTATGTGCACCATGATAGGAGGGGAGAAGAGTCTCTCTCAGAGATTTATTCATAGATATAATGCAGAGTACAATTTTGCAGCTTTTAAAAATATTAATTATATAATATATAAAATACAGGCCCAGATTGCTGTCAGCTTTGTAAAAATCCAAGGCACATTTAGGGTGCCATAAATGGAATTTTTTTTGACAAGAATTGTTTTTCATAATTATTATCATGTGGACACAAACAGTCTGCTCAGTCATGCAAACTGAGCATGTTCACGACAGTCAAAAAGTGCAAGCGTCATTTAACAAAGTTTGGATGGGTCTAAAATTGCATTTCAGTTTTTACCATTTCTGAAAAACAAGGATAGAGGATTTGTATGTTGTATTTGTACTTTAGCCTATATATATATTTTTTGTTGTTTACACAATCTTAATCAGGAACCTGACTTGTCACAGATTACCACTGTTTTGTATGGTATTGCATATGACTGTGTTGGGCTCCAGACTGTTATAGATATTGTTCAGGACAGCTTGAGGCTATGCATTGTTTTATGTTTTAAATAATGTTAAGTTTTTGCACAGATCAATTATTCTCTCTTCATAAGACTTTAAATTATTGTCATGAACCATCAATTGGACTGATCATTGCTGTTGACTTATTTTACAAATCTACATTATTATGTATATCTATACAACTATTTGGTAATATAATATTTAATTGTTTCTTCATTTTTATTTTGACAGCACATCCCCACCCAAATATATTAGGGAAATGTATGCCCAAGGAATCGTTTCCCTGTTTCCATGTCTTCGTGATCCCTACACAAAGAATGGATATGTAAGTATTTTTTTAAATATATCTAGTTATGGGGACATTGGTCATCTTTGTATTAACATGCATTTGTTTCTCAAAGGAACATTATTATGATCCTAAAAGTGGGCAAGGTTACTTGGCTTGGAAAATAAAGAACATACAGAGGAACAGTGCAACATCCGAGAGCTGTAGATGTTCCCCACAGGCCTTCAACGGTGGCCCAACTTCAGAAAGAATGATTGCATCCAGCACAGATGTTTCCCTCACAGAAGAACAGTGTAGAGAAGCAGTTTCTCTAATGAAACACACGTCAAAAATGGACATCATCAAAATCAAAATGAAGGAGACACTTCAGTATCGTCGTAAGATGATTCAAGACCCAAGCAAAAGCACTGATGTGTTGATGGAATTTCCACGCTTTTTGGATGTTAAAGGACTGGTGAGTAGCTACATTTAAATTTTGTGTAATAAGAATTCCTTTAAAAGGAGGGTTAATTCTGAGTAAAGCTCACAATACAGTTAACCTGGACAACATTTATATATTATATAGCAGATGAAATTTCGGTAATATATTTCATGTACATTTCTTTTTGTGTAAAAGAAAATAAAACTTCAATGGCTGTGCACTGTAAGAGTTAGTAATGACTGTTAAGACATACAATTATTAGGGGTGTAACGGATCACAACTCACAGTTCAGAACGCACGTGACCCGTAGATTAACAACTTTTTTTTTTGAAGTGGTAAGTTAGTCCAATATTTATTGCAATTTATTTCCAATAACAATTGCAGAGAGATTGCCTTGTGTCATTCAAATCACGTGTATGAAAGCATTTTGGCTTCCCTGTAAAATATAATAATGACAGGAAAAGTTGCAGTGAGACCTAAATGCTTTCTTAGGTTATTAATTAAAGGTGTTTTCTGTCACTGCTTAGCTTGTATTTATGCATTTAGTAAAAAAACATTTAAAGATTGTGATCTCAATTCAAACCCGTTCAACATGAATGATAAATGATGATGATTTGCATGTTTATTCATCCTTCGAAGCGCTGCATTAAAACCTGCATTTGATCGAGATTCAGTTTTCACACTTTCAGTTACAAACAATTAAATAACACAGAAGTACTAGGAGAACAGTTTATGGTTTAGATATAAACAATGATGTTTATGGTAAAGATTAATATCACTATTTAATGGAACTTAACGCTGTTGTTGTAGCAATTACATTGTGTAACCAATGGGTGGCGACAAACAACCATCAAAATTATGTCACTGAATAGGTTTTCAAAAATGATCCACCTATAATGAAAAATGAAGTTTTATGTGTGAATTGTTGAATCATTAATTGAAAATAAATATGGTACATTGTACAAAATGTTAGACTTCTATATTTAGCATTATCAGCAAATATCACATTTTCAAAATGACAGCAGACATGAACGCACGAGGAAGTGAAAGTGAAACCTGCATGCACATCATTTCAACGATCACATTTCATTATGGCAAGCACTTGATATGTTTTTTTCTTTCATAGCAAACACAAAGTGTTGTACATGGGAATAAATGTTTACATGGTCAGTATAACTACTCTAGCCTACATAATGTTAAATATAATGCAAGAGGGAGTCTAATAATGACAAATGTCTCATGTTACCAGTGAAAAAATGGTCTAATAATGTTGTCAATGAAAAATGACAAGCATATGTCTCAAACATAATAACTCAACTTCAGAATTATGAATAGTTATATTCTGATGTCAGCACTTTAAATGTGTCCTTGTTGTTAATTCACAGTAAAGTCTGTTTAAGCCCACAGTTTTAAGTCTGTACCAAATTTAGCATTTTAACCAACAGTAGACCCATACACAGGCCTAATAATGTTGTTTTACCATTTTTGAGAATAACTATAATAACAGCCTACTCATATTAACCTTTATTTTACATCTATAGAATCGTGAGAAAATCGTCATCTTGATTTTAATTTAAAAAAAACAGTAACAGAAATTGTGATTTTCATTTTAGCCAGAATCGTGCAGCTCTAGTACATTATAAAAATAAAAAAGCCTGTAGCTATTAATCCATTGTCACATCCCCGGCTCGTTCCTGTTGCTCCAATCACCATTCTCCCTCACCATCTCGTTCCCTCAGCTCCAATCATCACTCTCCTTCACCAGCCACCTCTTATTACACACGAGCACAATCACGTGAATACTTACTACACTCACCTACACCAGCAATCACAGTCCCCTATATAGACTCCACGTTTCCAGTCGTACAACAGCTGGAATCGAGGTTTACCTTAACTTCTCCCTGGCTCTCCTTGTTCCGTGGATGTTCCCCTTCTCTTATGGACGTTTCTCCTAACCTGTGGATGCACATGCAATGATTAAGGGAAGTGACTTTGCATACTGATGGTTGAATGAAGATCTTTGTTTACATTGTGAACATCATACTAGTCTGCTCTCCATCCAAGTATATCCCTTACCTGCTTCTCCTGTTGAACAATACACTGTGTTTTGAATAAACGGATGAAAAGAGATGACCATCCTTGTCTTCATTGTGTGACCGTGACAGGATTCCAGCCTAGAAGATAAACAAACTCAGCTATGGAAGCTAGCGTAGTGCTAACCGGAAGCTCATTGCACCCGTTTGCTGTAATGAAGCATTCTATGCATCAAACACTGCCTTCTGCTCCCATGAACGCAGCTACCACTCCGGTAGTCATAACCAATACCTTTGGCTTGCCCCATGAGCTACTCAGGCGATCCAAATACCTGCAATGGCTTTCTGCTGCAATGTGCACTCTACATAGAGGCTAATGCTAACCAGTTTCCCAATGAGATTTCCAAAGTTGCTTTCATAAAGAGAGGCAAGGTGGACGCCGTCTCCCACTGGGACGAACCTAAAACCCTGAAGGAGTTGCAAAGGTTTCTAGGATTTGCCAACTTTTATCGCCGGTTCATCAAGATCTATGACAATTTTTCAGCTCCTTTAACCTCCCTTTTAAAAGGCGGATGGCGTTCGCTTACCTGGACCCCTGAAGCACGCCAAGCCTTTAAACACTTCAAAGAGGTGCTCACCACTGCACTTATCCTATGTCATCCGGATCCTACACTATCCTTTGTTGTTGAGGTCGTCGTGGCTGATGCCGGAGGTGGTGCCATTCTTTCGCAGTGGTCTGGTGAACCCCAAATCCTCCATCCGTGTGCGTACTATTCATGGAAATTAACACCAGCGGAACAAAACTATGGAATCGGGGGTCACAAGCTTTTAGCAATTAAGCTGACCTTAGAGGAATGGCATCACTGGCTGGAAGGAGCACAGTTCCCTTTTACGGTCATAACTGACCACAAGAACCTCCAGTATCTCTGTGACATAAAACGCCTGAACACTCGCCAAGCTCGCTGGGCATATCCTTTGATCGGTTTGATTTCCACATCACCTACCAGCCGGGCCATAAGAACGTTAAGGCCGATGCTCTCTCCCAAATGTATTTACCAGAACCCACTTCAGACACCTCCGAACCAGTTCTACCTTCCATCATCTTCATCGCACAGCATCCAGATCGACCTGCTCCTCGTGGACGTGGCTGTCACCGTCACCGGTCCAGGGTGTCTGGAGTCACTCGTGAAGGGGGGTACTGTCACATCCCCAGCTCGTTCCTGTTGCTCCACTCACCATTCTCCCTCACCATCTCGTTTCCTCAGCTCCAATCATCGTTCTTCTTTACCAGCCACCTCTCATCACACACGAGCACAATCACCTGAATACTTATTACACTCATCTACACCACCAATCCCAGTCCCCTATATAGACTTCCCGTTTCCAGTCGTACAACGGCTGGAATCGAAGTCAGATGGTTCACCTCACCTTCTCCTTGGCTCTCCTTGTTTCGTGGATGTTCCCCTTCTCCTATGGACGTTTCTCCTAACCTGTGAATGCACATGCAATGATTAAGGGAAGTGACTTTGCATACTGAGGGTTGAATTAAGATCCTTGTTTACATTGTGAACATCATACTAGTCTGCCCTCCATCCAAGTATGTCACTTACCTGCTTCTCCTGTTGAACAATACACTGTGTTTTGAATAAACTGATGAAAAGAGATAACCATCTTTGTCTTCATTGTGTGACCATGACAACCATAATCATTTGTCTATTGTAAATGACAATCTCTAATTGTTAATGTTAACAGATGAGAGACAATTTTAATTGTGAAATAAAAATTTCATACTCTGGCAGTTTAACTCGATTTACATATTAAAAATATTTACTCAAGTTTTTGTCTTTTCTGATGATTTTTACAGATTGAACTGGATTTTGTTTTGATTTTTGGCGAGAAAATTTCGACAAAGTTGTTGGAAAGGTGGCCAACTACATTGAAGCAGAAGATTATTCAACAAAGCAAAAGTCTTCACTCATCCCAAGACCTCCAGGACCTGATTGATTCTGCAGAAGATTCTGTGGCAGACAGTAAAACAGCTGAAGCAGGTTAGGCTGTCAGTGTTTTATTTAATCTTTTAATAAGGTTTAGACACTTTTTTTTCCTGATGTTGCCTTTTGTTTTTTAGGTTGGAGCAGTGACATTGCCTCCATTCTTCTTTTGCTTCATTTGATCCCACCTTCACCACAAGGCCGTAATAGACCTGGAAAGATGTCTGCATCTCAAGCAGAGAAGCACCTCATTATCTTCAAAAAGGTAAATTTGGTATTTTCTGTTACTTTCTGCTGTCTGCTTAAAACCAATACCTGCTGGATTGATTGTAATGTAAAATAAATTTAGTAAGATCTGTTTTTATTTTCTTTGTTTTATATTTAGGCCGGGACCAACATGCAAGAACACCTTGACTCCATTGAAGAGAGCACACAGCCATACCTGCTTGCCATGGGTACAAAGAAGAACAGCATTCATGGCTACTTCATCATTCTTGACAAGAAAGCTATACCGTGCAAGGCAGTAGGTGGTCTCGGTGCCTTCGATGAGCTTTTCAAGGCTCACTTTGTGTTTGGTGCATCTTACAGCAAAGTCCTTCACAACATGTACACCTTTGTACAAACAACAGTTTACCAGATTGATGTTGGAAAAGTCAAAGAGAGCCCAAGAGTAGCAGAACTTCAAAGCTAGATTTCTGCACTAAGAGGTGATTGGAGTTAGAAATGATTTGTTTCATTTGTTTTTGCTCCCTGGAAAACACAAATGTTCTTGTTCGTCATCTGAAGTTAATTCATGGATTTTTGCCTGGCAAATCACTTCGACTAAAATGTGGTCAAGCAGATTGCCGTTTAGAATTTGGTACCTTTTCAGGATTTCGAAAACATTTAAATAAAGTTCACGATGGAAGTGACAACGTTTCTTTAGGTGTTGAAGAAGGTGCCATTGTTCGTAATGCAGTTGTTGGGCTAATAGGTGATACTGATGTGGCTACATGTTCAAATGACAGTTCTTTGCTAGTTTCTAACAAAAACACTACTGATTTGTGTGCATCAGTAATAGCACAATTGCAAGCTGCAGGTGTCAGTCAAACTACTGTAGATAATTTTGTTACATCTATGGAGGAAGTAGTTCAAGAAATCCAGGATCAAGTTAAACAGACAGCTTTAAACTGCTTATTGTCAGAAGAAACGGATATTAGAAGTTCAGTTGAGCAGTCATTTCATGAAATTGAAAACCCCTTCACTATGCTTAATTCCATATCTAAACGAAACTCATATTTTACAAAAAAATGGGCAGTTGTCCAGCCTATGGAGAAAGTTCTTGGGGTTCGATTTGACAGCAGGAAAAACAGGACTACTGGCTCTTATGACCAAGTTGCAGTGACTGACAAATTTGCCTATGTTCCAATACTCCAAACTCTACAGAACATTTTAAAGCACCCAAACACCACATACAGGTTCAAGTCAGGCCTACGTAATGAGGATGGTATTTACTTTGATATTGAAGATGGATTGTACGTAAAGACTCATCCCCTGTTTTCAACTGAAAAAAATGCACTTCAAATTCAACTTTACTACGACGACTTCGAGACTGCAAATCCTTTAGGGTCAAAGAAGGGAATTCACAAGTTAGGCGCTATATATTTTACTTTGAGAAATTTCCAACCACAGTTCAACTCATCTCTAACAAACATACATTTATGTGCACTTTTCCATTCTCAGGACATCAAAACTTATGGATTTGATGCAATATTGGCGCCTGTAGTCAATGACTTAAAAGTTCTGGAAAGCACAGGAATAGAAGGCCCTGCTGGTTTTGTGCGTGGAAGCATCATCCAAGTAACAGGAGATAATCTTGGTTTACACTGCCTTTTTGGATTCGTTGAATCCTTCAGAGCACGGAATAGTTGTAGGTTTTGTCTTGCTCAAAAGGAAGATTACCAGACTGTGTTTTCTGAAGATGAGCAAAATGTAACTTTCCGTACCAAAGACACACACTTACGACACTGCAACGCTTTAAAGTCAGACCCAACCGTACCACATGTTTGTGGTGTGAAACGTACATGTTTGTTAAACACTCTCCAATACTTCAATGTGTCTGATAATTTTTCTGTTGACATAATGCATGATGTTTTAGAGGGGGTTGCTCAGTTTGAATTAAAGCTTGTTTTACAGTATGTCTGTCCTAATTTTTTGACAGCAAAAGAGTTGCATGGCAGATTACATTCGTTTAACTATGGGTACATGGAAAGAAGAAATCGACCCCCTACTGTGAAACTTGAGGATCAGAGCAATGATTTAGGCATTAATGCAATACAGTGTTGGTGTCTCCTGCGAAATGTGCCACTAATATTTGGTGACATTGTACCTCAAGATGATAAATACTGGCAGTTGTTGCTACTTTTGCTACAAATAGTGAACATTGTATTTTCTCCCATTTTAACTGAAGGCCTTACAGTTTTTCTGAAACACTTAATTGCGGAGCATCACAGATTGTTCAAATGCTTATTTCCAGGCAAGAATCTCCTCCCTAAACATCATTTTATGTGTCATTACCCTCGGTGTATACGACACATTGGGCCAATTGTTCATATGTGGTCCATGCGATACGAGTCCAAGCACAATTTCTTCAAGACCCAAACTAAATGTTTCAAGAACATTACGCAGATGCTTGCCAAAAAACATCAGAATTTTATGGCTTATAACTGGGAAACCTTTAACCAGGACAGAATTGTACTTGGACCAGGAAAGACTGTCTCGTTAAGTGACTTGACTGAAAGTGTTCAGATTGCATCCAAGTTGAACATTCCGTCAGAAACCAATGTTCTTTCAGTAAAATGGGTGAAGTATAATGGAACTGAATACCGTTCTACCCTAATTATTTGTGGTCAGGTAGACCTTGATCTGCCAGTGTTTTATAAAATCAAAGACATCATTGTCAGAAATGAATGTGTGTTACTGGTCACATCACAGCTCAGAACTGTTTGCTTTGATGAGCACCTTTTTGCTTACAGGATTGATCAGAGACCAAATACATCTCTCAAGGTGTTTTCGGTCAATGAACTAACTTATTACAAAACATTTGATGTGCAGATGTCCTATGGGTTTGAT
>CAIGQZ010032222.1:10478764-10492665 GCA_903798205.1 Danio tinwini | reverse complement strand
GTTTTCTTTTAATATAAGTCCAATGGGAGTAAACAACTGTGATTATGAAAGTGAAAGTAGAAGTTTTCCCTCTTTATATTTTAGTAGGCTACAGTAGAGTATTGAACAGATGGTTAATTCACACGGTGCATGGGTGCCATCTGCTGGACACAGTCAACAAACTGATGCTGAACCCTCATTAATCCACAACAAACTCAACACTTAGGAAGTTACAAACCGTGTTGGGGAAAGTTACTTTTGAAAGTAGTGCATTACAATATTGAGTTACTCCCCCCCCAAAAAATAACTAATCGCGTTACTTTTTTTAATGGAAAGTACTGCATTATATTACTTCTGAGTAATATAATGCTGAGGTTTGATCTCTTTCAGTACTTGCTCTGCATTTAACAGTCACCTATTTAATCTACACCTTCATTTACCTTTTAAAAAATGTAGGATAAAATATTATTTTAAGATGTTTCTGATCCCAGAGCTCTACATGCTGTATGTACAGATTAATGAAGGCATGTATTGTGTTTGCTAATTTAGTATGTTTTGTGTTATTAGTGAAGTAAATTCACTGTCCATTAAGATAAAGACGGCAATAAAGCCTAAGAGTACTAAAATGTAATAATTTAAGGCAAAAATTGAATTTAAACCTTTAAAAATGAACAGAAACACGATAAAAAAACATCCCCGAATTAGAATAAATCTCTGAGCTTTATACAGTGAACACATTTCTCCACATGACCTTAACAAATGTGTCAATCGTCTCTCCTCAACAATAAAAGCAATAGACTGATTTCACGCGGCCGCCATTTTTAACAGCGAAATCGAGGCTGTGGTGGGAAGAAACCCGGAAGTATCGCCTGAGTCACACAGGAATGTTGTGTAATGAATCGTTTGAATCGAATCGTTTGTTGAGTCGGCGCGAAATTGCTGCATCTTCAGTAGGCAAAGTATTTTATTACTTATTAACATGCCGGATACCCTGTCTGACTCTAAATAAACCAATATCCTGAGTTATTCAGTTAAAAGAACAGCACACTGACTCATGTGCTGTGAAAAAGCAGACCTGATGATGATGATGAGTGCAAGTCGACTGGGTCCCACTTTATATTAAGTGTCGCTTATACCTGTGAACTTACATGGTAACTAGATATGTAAGTAGTATGTAACTACAGTGTATGTACACACTGGTACATAGTATTACTTGTGCAATACTGGTGTAACTAATCACATGTAACAACACACTAAGTAGTATGTGTAAGTTCAAATGTGTAACAGGACATTGGTAACACTAAAAAAGTACACATCTGTAACATGAATTACATAAGTGCATTGTGTAACAACAATATACTTGCAGGTGTTTTCCCACTTCCACACCTGTTTGCATACCATGTACTTCTGAACACTGTATTAGAATAAGAATGGCAGAAATAACGCTGCATTAGAAGGCTTTACCTTGTTATACCAGTGTAATTACAGGGTAAATTATCAGGAACTGTCCACTCAATATAAAGTGTAAAATGGTCATAAATTACTTTGTAATATTTAAAACCTAAGCCTTTGTACTACTGCTAAAAAAGTATAAGTGTATATAGAAATATACAAATGCCTTATGTTTATATGTTGTTTTAAGGTCAACTGTAGAATCACTAAATCACATTAAAGTGGGTAGTTTCCCAAAGGTTGTGTTATTAATGTCCTGTTACACATTTGAACTCACACATACTATTCAGTGGGTTGTTACATGTGTGTAGTTACACCTGCATTACACAAGTAAATACTATGTACCAGTGTGTACATACACTGTAGTTACATACTACTTACACATCTAGTTACCGAGTAAGTTCACAGGTAGAAGCGACACTTAATATAAAGTGGGACCGTCGACTGTCTGTTCCCTCGCAGCACGCTCTCTTATTAGCTATGTTTCCATCCAAAAATGCTAATTAAATTTGTGCAAAACTGAAATATGGCATAAAAGACGTGCAAATAAAGCAGGGCTTCCATCCAATGAGTCAACGTTAACAAAATTGTCCTCTTCCTGATTAACTGGCACCAAATATTAACAGTAAAAATGGGATTTGCTGTGGTAGGAAATGCTGCGTAAATCTTTTCATTTAATAAATGACCTGCGCCTTAGAAGACGATGCTGACACGCAAGAAACGCACGGTGGAGTTTGAAGGCGTGAGACGCAGAGAATAGATGCTCTTAATTCTGGAGGTCTTTAATAATATATTAACACTAAAACTGAAACGGTTACATCATTTTAGAATGACCAAAACAACATTTCAGATGTTTTACAGTGTGCTCAGCCTGCTGGTTTGCCATTCACACACATGTTTATCATCACATGATCTCTTACTGGTGATGCTGTGCTGCAGTGGGTAGCATGTTTGCCTCACGGCAAGAAGGTTGCTGGTTCGAGCTTCGTGTCAGTTGGCATTTCTGTGTGGGGTTTGCATGTTCTCCCCGTGTTCGCGTGGGTTTCCTCTGGGTGCCCCACAAGTCCAAAGACATGTGGTGTAGGTGAATTGGGTATGCTAAAATTGACCGTAGTGTATAAGTGTGTTTGTATGAGTTTCTCAGTGATGGGTTGCGGATGGAAGGGCATTCGCTGTGTAAAAACATATGCTGAATAAATTGGCGGCTCATTCCCTGGAATAAAGAACTTTCTTCTTTGGCTCTCGGTGAAGGTGGTCGCACTTTTTCCCTTTCCGTCCCTTATCTTCCCTGGCTGGCTCTTCCTGTCTCGTCTTATTCTATCTCTGAGGCTCTCCGTGTCCTTCTATCCAAAAAAAATAAGGAATTAAGGATCTGATCGACTGGTCTCTGAACACGATTGACACCATCTTCTTGATGAGAAGTTTGGGCTCGGGAGAGCCCACTTGTCCTGCCGGGATGTTTGCAGCTGGATACGTGATGGACGAGTGGGAGAAGTGGCGCGTCATGTGGCTGGCTGCTCTGTCCCTGGAGGATATTGAAGATATCTATCTATTCGGAACTTTGATAACAGGGTTTCTGCTGATGGGCTTATGCGGGGCCCTGGGGTATCAACGATTGATGAAAGCGGTCAGTGCTGCCCAAAACCCCACCAAGCTGGCCGGCTTGATTGAAACTATAGTGGGCAGAATCACTAATAATCAGACTGCTTTATTAGACCGCAAATTGGAAAACATCAGGGTGAAATTAGCGGCTTGGCAACAAGATTTGGCCAGGACTGGAGACCAGTGACGCACATTAAATATCTGTGAAATTGGCAGATATTGACCTCAATTTGAAAATACTTTTCTTCTCTTTCGGCTTCCCTGTTTTTTCCAGCCAGACGGCCTCAGCTGAAGAAAAACAACTTCTCCCGGATAGCAAGGTAAGGAGACGCTCTGAACTTCCTGCTCCCTGTCAAGGACACCTGTTGGACTCTACAGGCTTACACACACACACACTACCTAGCCCCTCATCCCACGCCTTCATGTGCTTTCACCCACTGGAGGGGGTAGGCGGGTCTGTGAACAGCGCTTTTCAGCTGCAGGCCGGATGGCTGCCCGCCCTTACAGGACTATATCCACATCCCCTGTTCCCATCCCCTGTTGTGATGTTATGTCTTTGTGTTTATGTGCTTGGCTGCTGGGGCTGTTTTTCTCCCTGTTCTCACACTGCTCTAACTCAAGAACAAGGTAAGAGGGAGTTTTTTTGCGCCTCTCTCTCCTGAATGTATCTTACTTCTTTTTTTCTAAATGCTACCTCCCGTTGACCTGTCTTCCCCTGAAATGTGTTGTTTGTGTATGGTTGGGGGGGGTCCAATTTCACTATATGTCAGTGTATGTGAATACATGGAGGTATATGTGACAAATAAAGGCCTTGATTGATTGATTGATTGATTGATTGATTGATTGATTGATTTAAAGGGGCTAAGCCGAGAATGAATGATGTCTTATAACAAAATCGCATGATTTTTTTAATGCGCATACTTGTTCTGTAAAAGTTTCCATTACAGTTTTTGCTCTTTTCCTATCGAATAAAAAGTTTATCATACTCAGTTATGTGCATATGTTTTTTTATGCGCATTTTCAAAATCTATGTGCATCTTGGCGTTTCCATCAACTTATTTTATTATTATTATTTTTTTTCGCACATCCAAAAGGAGCATAAAAATAGGTGGATGGAAACATAGCTACAGAGTGTGTAATTCAACCTAAGGTAAGTTTTATTTAACTATATATATATATATATATATATATATATATATATATATATATATTTTTTTTTTTTTTTATTTATTTTTTTTTAAAAGCCAATTAAGCAAGGTAAAAAGTAACCCACATATCATTTCTCTAAAAGTAACTCAATATTACTTATTTTTAAGAGTAATGCTTTACTCGTTACTTTAGAAAAGTAATATTATTATGTAACGCACGTTACTTATAATGCATTACCCCCAACACTGCTTACAAATGTGTTCACAATTGCCAGGGGGGGACACTTGTACTTTTAGGGGGCACACTTAAACATACATCACAAAAAAAAGTAGAAGTCATTATCATAATAATATTATTTTGGGGGCGTGTACACAGCTCGTTGTTGAGTGTGCTCCTTCACATGAAAATTTGTTTCGAATTCCCGCCCAACTTAACAAGGGGGTGGAGCCAAGAGCTCCCCCGCTTTGTGTATGGCAACAGAAAAGCTCCGAGTTTGTACACTGAGACTAATAACCAAGCACACTGAATTAACTTTGACTGAAGGGCATCACACACCGGATGCGCCGCTCAGCGCCGCGACACGGCACACCAGACGCGCACATTCGCATGTTATTTTAAATGAAACTATTCAGATAACGCTCTGTGGCACGGCAGAAATATGAACAGTGTCCTGAGTCGTTGCTGGGCGCCGTGGACAGCTGCCGACCTGCGGCGCCGGTGTGTGTACCCTGATAGAAACCTATGTTTAGAATTCTAAAATACATGGCGCTGCGCTTCTGGTGTGCAACCTGTTTAAGGCAAGTTTGTTATGTCCAATGGAGGGACACGCATGTGAGGCAACGCGCTCGCACTTTCCAGCTTCACCTAGTTAAGATGACAGGGACCTACTGCGACTGCAGGAAATGCAAACGGCTGAAGTTTAAGGAAGACGCAATGAAAAGTACACATGTATGCAAACCCACTAAAGCTCACAAACACTGGCGATGAGGAGAGCGATAACGTGGTGAATGTTGATCTTGTGTTGAGCCCAATGAGCTTTACATCTAAAAATGAGCAAGGGTGTTTCTATGCTGACATTGCTTTGACTCACAGGCTGAAAATGGTGGAAAACAAACTGAGCATATGGTAATGCGCGCCTGTCAATCAATATTGGTGGGCGGGGGGACCGCTCTTCTGTCAAGTTGCAGTCGATCTCAAAACCGCTCCAATTGGTCCACCGTTTTTATGTTGTTAAATTGAAAAAAAAGGACTGGGTGTGTTTATATCACCTCAATATGACAGTCTATACACTATACCTACACACGTCAGTCCAAACAGCTTGAAAAGTAGATTTTTCAGCATAGGTGCCCTTTAAGGAAATTTTCACAGTATTTCCTATGAAACAAAACTAATTCTTCTGGAGTCATAATAAGTCTTTTTTTCTTATGGTTTGTCTTGAATAAAAGCAGTTTTTAATAAAAAAAATAAATAATTTTGAGGTCAGTATTATTAGCCTTCTTAAGAAATATTTACTGTATATTTTTGATTGTCTACACAACAAATCAGTTATACAATAACTTGACTAATTATTCCAACTTTTGGTTGGCATACCCTAAGTAAGTCTTTAAATTACACTTTAATCTGAATACAACAAAATATCTTGCAAAATAACTAGAAAAATATTATGCACTGACTGGGAAAGATAAAGCAGTTATTAGAAATTAGTTTTTTTAAAACTTATGTTTAAAAACGTGTTGTAAATTAGGGTGCTTTCACACCTAGACTTTTGTTCCAGAACCTGGCGCGTTTGCCCAGTTAGCGCGGTTCGTTTGGCATATGTGAACAGGCCAATCATGCTCTGATTGCCAAAGCAATCGCTCCGAGACTGCCTGAATGAGGTGGTCTCGGCTCGATTGAAATGAACTCTGGACAGATCGACTGTAGTGAGAAAGCGATACGATCCGAGCCCGGCTATATCACAGTGTTTTATGAATATGTAATAGGCAAACGGCTATATGAAGAGAGAATTATGAGTGGGGCAGGAGGTCATTCCAGACATCCCAAGTCTCCTGGAAGTTCCGGGAGTCTCCCGCAAATGCACAGGGACTTCCGGATGCCCGCAAGCGAGTGATTATCTCCCGGAAATCACGCGTCTCCCTCCCGGTCCTCAAAATACATTGCGCACCCTTCTCATCAGCCCCTTCCCACCGCATCCCTCCTCGCTCTTCAGACATGTCACGCGCACCCTGTCAAACACCACCAAACCACCCCCGACAGCTTAGCGGGACTCTTCAAAATAAACCGTGAAACTCTGACAAATGTGAGGAGAGTTTACTCACACGTGACTTGTTTTAGCTATTTTGGTCCGTTTAGAAACTTTGCCGTGTGAAAGCGAACCGCACCAAGAACAAAGAGCAACAATGGAACAATTTTAATCCCTCTTTCGGAACAAATGAATCGATTCACTAGTGTGAAAGCACCCTTAATCATGTATTGAAGACTCAGGCTTTTTATCACGGTTAAACAAAAATGGATGAAGGCAAAATTAAATGAGTTGTATATGACTTTTACATGAGCGTGACTAAAACCTAAATTTGATCATTGTGCTACATCTATTCTCCGGTACTTGCAGACTGTTGTAAATTCAAGACTGCATTTCTTAACGTAAAACTGTCCAATCAATTTCTGATTAATAATAGCCTCTGCGTAGCCGAGGACTTGCTATATTAAACGTTTTAAAATCGCTATTGAAAACAAAAGTCTAATATAATCAACATTTAGGTGGTTTTTCACAACATGAACGTTATTGAAGTTTTTTTACTACCTGTGTCAATTTGGGGCTTCTGATGAATGTGGGAAACTTATGTGCGCAGCACTGTCACCAACAAAAGTCAAGGAAAAACAGACACAGCGAGTGCGTGCAACACAGAGAGCGATGTCAAAATGCATTAATCCAGACCAGTAGCAACAGCAAAAGTGGAACAAGTAGCCAAGTTAGAAGCATACATGATTTTAATATGAAGGTTTCCATCTAAATATGAAGAAACATTTCTGAACTAATCTAATTATTTCAATGCTGAAACGGATCACACTATTGACGTTGCCTGATATATTTAAACAAATATGCTGGAAAACTTTGCTCTTTCAAGCACATGTATTTATTGCATTGACATGAACATGGCACTACCCTTCCTACACTTCAAGAACAGCACTCTTCCAGAGTGAGTAAAAGGGCTCGTAAAATCACTCTGGACGCTCACACCCAGCACACTACCTGTTCGAACTGTTACCGTCTGGTCGGCGCTACAGAGCACCAAGCACAAAAACAGATAGACACAGGAAAAGTTTCTTTCCTCAGGCCATCTACCTCATGAACAGTTAAATATTCCCCTACTGTGCAATAAACTTGCAATACTTTCTCATAAGCACTTGTACACAGCACCTTATAACCAGTATATTTTTAGCATATCTGTACATACAACTCAACATCCAGATCTTTTTGACTAACTGCATCTCTGTTTAATGTTTATTGCATTTTCTTTTCTTGTATTTAATTTTGTGTTGTCACTTTATGTACACTGGAAGCTTCTGTTGCCAAAGCAAATTCCTTGTGTGTGTGAAGCACACTTGGCAATAAAACTGATTCTGATTCTGATTCTGAACAGAAGCAGTTTTCAAAATGCATGTTCAAAATTAAGCTGAAGAGTAAATGCCCACAAACTTCACTCATATGAATTTGCTGCTAATTTACCAACTCACAACCAAAATACAGATGGTTTATCTAATTATTTTGAAAATACAGACTATTGCAAAATAGTTTAGCTGAAATCCTGGTTCTTGTTTATTTGTATAATGCAAATGTAACCTCAACGAGAGACCAAAAAAACACACAATCAATGTGACCCTGGATTACAAAGCCAGTTTTATGTTGCACAGCTATATTATTGGGAATAGCCAATAATAGTAGGTCAAATTTAATGATCATTTGTCAAAAATGACCAGAATATGAAGTAAAGATAATGTTCCATGACAATATTTTTTTCAAATTTCGTTGTGTAAATCTGTCAAAATGTAAACTTTGATTAGTGATATGCTTTGCTCATATCCCAACAAACCACAGACTACATCAGAGAACTACGCATTTATTGAGTATTCAATCCCAATTTCTAAAAGTAGACTCTTGTCTTACAAATTACATTGAGACCTTATGAATCTAAATTCATGACACCCAATGGACTATATGCTCTGCTAGTGTTTTTCAGCCAATGATGAACTTGTGTTATGTTTATGTGACTATATTCAATTTCATACGGTTCCATTTACAGCATTGATGTTGTAATGTAATTGAAATACAATCAGTTAAATAGTCTTGAGCATCCATTTGGTTGTCAAATCGTACAAAGAGATGAAAGACCGTTTAAAACGCAGACGCTGTTATTAGTAGCAGGCTAGTGCAGAAATGCTGGGGTTAAATCTTTTCCATATTTTAAAGACATGGCATGGACAAATATTTAAATTTAATGCAGTGCTTTTTGTTTGGTCGGATACCCACTTTATATTATATCTCAGCCAGACAGTGTAGATCCCAGTTTTTTTTAAAGAGCCTCTATTATACATTAAAGAGGGTCATATTTTGGTTTTAAGGGTCTCCAACAACAGGCTGATCTGCATGCAAGGTCAAAAAACACTTTCATTGTTTTTTAATTTGCATTTATTTGTACCTAATTATCCAGGAGACTCCCATATGAATCGTTCAGCGATTCAGTTGTTCCCAAACCCCTCCTTAGCCTGATGCTAATCTGCGCTGATTGGACCGATGACAGCCTGTTCTGATTGGTCGCCAGCGTTCAGTGCGAGACAGAGGGAAATGTCCAGCACGGCTTATCAACAATATTGAAGTAGTCAGTGTGCAGAGTGTATGTGTGAGCATACCTGCCAACACTCTTGTGTTTCCCGGGAGTCTCCCGTATTTCAGACCCATCTCCCGCCACCCTCCCATTTTGTTATTTATCCCGGACAACTCCCGTAATTTTGAGCTCTGACAAAGTCCCTACCATCAATAGTCTTTTTTGATCCTTCCTTTAACAAATAGCAGATGAATCCCCCGTTGTAAGAATGTAGATTGCTGGAAAAACTCCTCAGAAATATGATCGGAATGGCACAAGGCTGGGCTATAATGCTGAGGTATTTTTGCACAAATAAACCTCAACCACTGTCTCTCACAGCCTTTGGGTAGAGAAAATAACACTAATTTTCCCTCACACTTCCTATAATATCCAACTGAGCACAGCGTCTTCATGACTTGATTCAAGTGGGATCTGCTACAGTGCTTGTCTTCCTTTTTTTCTTTCTACAGTGTTAGTGGGTGGGGCTGCAGGTTTCAATTTTCCCAAGTTTGCGCGTGCAACAATTGGGCGGGGCTTAAGTTTGTATTGACGTCACGCTGAAACGGCTAAAGACTCATTATCAAGACAATTCATTTGATTCACTATGAGTCGACTCTTTTATAGATGAATCAATAGTTTTAAACACTGCACTTTTAGATTTAAGCCTTAGCTGGATATTTCACTTCACTTAGAGCTGTGTTACACACTACATATAAGGTCCTTTTTAAAAACCCATAATAGGGGCTTCTTAAAAGAAATCTGATCTTAAACATGGTGATTTTGTATGAGATGACAATTATCCGGAAGCTCTGGGGCTGGCTGACTAAAATTAAAAATCTGTGTGCTTATACCCCATTCACAATTGAAAGATTTAGGGTGCTTTCACACCTAGACTTTTGTTCTGGAACCTGGCGTGGTTGCCCAGTTAGCGCGGTTCGTTTGGCATATGTGAACAGGCCAATCACGCTCGGATCCGCGCCAAAGCAATCGCTTCGAGACTGCCTGAATGAGGTGGTCTCGGCTCAATTGAAACGAACTCTGGAGCGGATCGATTGTAGTGAGAAAGCGATACGATCTGAGCCCGGCTATATCACAGTGTTTTATGAATATGTAATAGGCATACGGCTATATGAAGAGAGAATAATGAGTAGGGCAGGAGGTCATTCCAGACATCCCAAGTCTCCCGGAAGTTCTGGGAGTCTCCCGCAATTGCACAGAGACTCCGGATGCCCGCAAACGAGTGATAATCTCCCGGAAATCGCGCGTCTCCCTCCAGGTCTTCAAAATACTTTGCGCACCCTTCTCATCACCCCTCACCAACGCATCCCTCCTCGCTCTTCAGACATGTCTCGCGCACCCTGTCAAACATCACCAAACCACCCCCGACAGCTTAGCAAGACTCTTCAAAATAAACCGTGAAACTCTGACCAATGTGAGGAGCGTTTACTCACACGTGACTTACTTTAGCTATTTTGGTTCGTTTAGAAACTTTGCCGTGTGAAAGCGAACCGCACCAAGAACAACGAGCAACAATGGAACAATTTTAATCCCTGTTTCGGAAAAGCATTACATGTGCCTCAAAATGCTAAACGCAAGAATACCTCCACCTCCTCACCAATCCTCTGGAGAAGCCTGCAATTACAGGTCTGCATCGGACTGTTTTGTCATTCCCACACCGGTCCGTCAGGTTTTATTTCCACTTGTGCTATTTATTCACTCTGTTTCCTGCTGTCCAATGGGTTATATGCACAGCTAGTGTTTTTCAGTCAACCATAAACTTCTGGTGAAAGGTTTATGTGACTATTTTTAATTTCATATGGTTCCTTTGACAGCATCGATGTTGTAATGTAATTTAAACACAATCAGTTAAATAGACTTAGTTCAATTTGTTGTGTAAAATGAGATGAAAGACCGACTAAACAACATTTTTACTTTATAACTAACGTGGTTCAAGCGATGGATCTGCGACAGAGAAACTACGAGTTTTAGGAAACACTCGTCACTACATCGTTCATTTCCCAAACGATGCATCGTACTATGATAGTTCAGCTGCGAGTTACGCCATTGTTTGGGAAACGCACCCCTGGTCGAGTCTCATGGTTTTAAACAGTAAGCTGAGGGAATGCAGACTTCTAGCTGCAATCAGGGATGGGCAGTATTTATGATGGATGTATTTCAAATACATATTTTAAATACAAAATAGTATTTTATGGGGTTTATGAAAATCGGTTAATTTTGTTTCAAAATACTTTCAAGAGTTCACACACAGCAAAATCCTCTGAGTAAAATGTACTCAGTTTAGACAGTATTTGGTCCCTCTCTAAAATTGGGTTAAAGTTACTCAGGTTAATGAGACAATAATTAGGTGATGACTGAGCACTGATGATGAACACCTGCTGTTAATAAACAGACACACAGAAGAGAAGCACAAAACTACAACTGACTTCAGTCACAGCCTTAGCTGAAATTAGGGAAGATATAATACATTGAGGGTGTACTCACACTATGTACAGTTGCCTTGAACCGGGCCGAAGCACGCTTGTTCCCCCTCCCATCTCCCCTGACGGCCCGCACTCACGTTGCATTCGTGCCTGAGCAATCTTACTTCATTGATGATGCGCTGTTCAGTAAGAAGCGCTCTCGCTCAGCACAGTGGAGATTTCTTTAGTTATATCATTTAAGTCGTTTGACGCAGTCAAATATTTCACAGAACAGATCAGCCACTTTTGATGCTCATAAACAATCATAAAGTCCTCGCGCTGTAGAAATTACGATGTTTGCTGAAGCTGCAGCTGTCGTGCAGTGAGGGGTTTGCGTCTTTAATAATCTACGGCAGTTTGCATTTATTGAACAGTACGAATGAATAAACATATGAAACAGTCCCTTAAAAGTCATGTTTCGTCTTCAGTTTCAGGCACGCTTTGCACTCATACTACAAGCGTACCGCGCCAAAGCCCAAGTGAACAGCACTCTGGCACACCTCTTCCAACCGGGCCAGGGTCGGCCAACTAAACAACTCCTGAGCCTGATTCAGAGCACTCACACTTCTCAAACGATCCAGGAAACGGGCCTGGGCATTGTTAGGATAGTATAGTGTGAGTACGCCCTAAATTTCTCAAAATCTCAGCCGAGGATCATTAAGCAACTCCACAAACAGCAGCTTTACTTTTTAACCAACCTGTTTGCTCTTATTTAAAGAGGGACCAAATACTCTGAACTGAGTAAACGTTACTCAGAGGATACACTTAGCTAATGATTGATTATAAAGCGTGTTTGGCAAGCTGTCCAAGGAGAAAGCTCTAAGCTTATAAGATCCTCAAGCCCAGGGCTCCCTCCCATTTGCAGGGCGAGAGTGGAGGTAGATCTTGAGAAATGAGGAAACTGCACAATTAATAGTAGTTTTAGATGGATTGCTGATGTAGATGCCAAGAAAATAAGACAAACAACATACAAATAAGGCCCAATCTCAATTCTATTTTTCTTCCCCTTCCCCCTTAAAGGGGAAATAAAGCACTTAGTCAAGTTTACATTATTTTGTACATTGGATTCCACTTTAATGAAAATATATTAAACAAACTCGATTAATGTAACCATTTAGCTGAAAACAGCATGTTTTACTATAGCTTTTAGACCTAGGGCACCGCCATCTTGGAATGTTACTGTGTCTGACGTCACAGGGTTGGTTCTGTTCCCTCAGCTGAACAGATAGAGTGGAAGTAAAGGACTGAACATGGAGACTGGACAGCCTAATTTAACCCAATGCATGAAGTTGTGGACGTGTATCGCAGAGCTGGTGCAAATACAACAAATACAAGCATTTAAGTGTCTTAAGTTGTGTATTTTTCTTATTTTAATACTTTTCATTTGATGGGCTGTGGTCCACTCTCTCACGCTTGTGCAGCACTGCCTGACGAGGGGATTTACATTCACATTAATGCAACAATTAAAATGATACATGACTTCACTAAGTCACGTCTGTGTGGATTATGTCAAGACATATTCCCTTTTCAAGTCGATCAACTCCATCTCTCAACATGTATGAAAGATAAAAACCTGCCATAAGAAACACCGTGCCGATCTTAGTTTGGTTTGAACACGAAAAGAGGTGAAGGCTTTAGTAGTGAAAAGTGAAAGTACCTGCCACCATTACATCTGTAGCGGATCTGGTTGAAACCCATACAGGCAGTCAGGCAGCGTACAGAGCGTGAATCATTACTGACTTACTGTAGGTACTTTCACTCGATCAATCGAGAGTAAGAAGAGGGTTGATCAAATAGACCTGTCGATAAAAGGTTT
Organism: Danio tinwini; assembly: GCA_903798205.1. NCBI lineage: Eukaryota > Metazoa > Chordata > Actinopteri > Cypriniformes > Danionidae > Danio > Danio tinwini. Next base: position 10,479,322 of record CAIGQZ010032222.1, on the reverse strand, counting down.
GTGAAGAAATGTCATGCTCCCTTGTAAAAGTATTTTGTAGTATTTTCAAAATACAAATTACAGTATTTTATTTAGAGACATTTGTGGCTGCCATATTTTGTGTTTATTTTCATACATGTAAAATTGAGTTATTTTGAATTGAATTTTAAAATACATTTCAATGTATTTTTGCCCATCCCTGGCTGCAATTATGCTTATAAATCTATTATTTGTCAATACATTTTCTATTCATTTTATAGTCATCAATGCATGATATCCAGCTTTATGAAGTCGCCACAGAGCCTTTTTAAAATTGGTCAGTAAAGGCCTTTACAATTTTAATCACAGACATTGCATTCTCTAAGTTAGCCTTACTAGCCTTGCAAATTGCATCACCCACTGAATCAGCATCTTCTGCTGCTTTGTATCCAGTGACTCCTCCTCCAATTCCTCCTGCAACAGCAGCAACTTCAGCAGCAACAGCTGCAACCACTGGACCTGCTGCTATTCCTCCTGCTTCTGCTGCTGCAATAACACCAACCTCAGCTGCTACTACTCCTGCCTCTGCTGCTATTCCTC
>CAIGQZ010032222.1:10435240-10447711 GCA_903798205.1 Danio tinwini | reverse complement strand
CTGGAGGTATTATAGACTTTACAGATTCAGATGTAGTCATTTGTAGCTACAGACCGTTGTGTGTGTTCTTGGCAGTTTTTTCCTGTCTTTATAATATTGTCCATATCGATATCGAAATTATATCGTATCGACCGAAATTAAGAAATATATTTTGATATAAATTTTTGCCATATCGTCCAGCCCTGCACTCACATTACATTCGGGCCTGGGCACGATTACGTCATCGATGATGTGCTGTTCAGTAAGCGCTCTCGCTCAGCACAGTGGAGATTTCTTTAGTTATACTGTTTTAGTTGTTTGATATGCAGTGACACGCAGTCTAATATTTCACCGAACAGATCAGCCACTTTTGACGCTCATAAACAATCATAAAGTCCTCGTGCTGCAGGAATTAGGAAGTTTGCTAAAGGTGCAGCTGACGTGCAGTGAGGGTTTTGCGTCTTTAATAAACTACGACAATTTTGCGTTCATTGAACAGTACGAATAATTAATAAATCCATATAAAACAGTCCCTTAAAAGTCACGTCTCTCTTACAGTTTCGAGCTCAGACACATTTTGCACTCAAACTGCAAGTGTACCACGTCCGATTCAGAGCACTCACACTTCTCAAACTATCTGGCAAACGGACCTGGGCACGGTTCGGATAGCATAGTGTGAGTATGCCCTTCAGGAACAGCCTTCAAGGGCCACGAAACCCCCCTGTCTCAGCAGGGTGTTTTTACACCTCTAGTTTGGAAAAAGTCAGGAAAGTGGGTGTGTCCACCTCTGTTTAGGTGGGAGGGTCGGGGGAGGGAAAGGGTTTGCAAAAATGGGAGTTTCCATTTGGGCACGCGCAGATTTTCACAGAGGCAAAACAAACACACTGAAGCAGGGGAGGAAAAACAATGAAATGGACATCAGTAATCAAATTATTTGTCAAATTATTAATTTGTCGACTTTAACTGCAGTTTGGCACTTTCACTTTCATTCAGGAACATTTGCTGCATGTCCCCGCGACAAACGAGATATTAGTTGTGAGGATGAACTGCTGGAGAGTGAAGTTTTAATGTAATGTTTGATACCGCACAGTGAATAGAACATGAATGGGAAAAAAAAATCCTCCACATTTCTCTGTAACTTGGATGACTCTGTAGGTAGCATCACAAAGCCGTGTGTAAATAGAATATCCTGTCACAAAATGCGGTGAAAATCCTACACGCCGGCGGATCTATCAGTCTATAATATTGTACTAAAATATTGCATTTTTGTGTCGCGTGCACTGTAACCCAAACATGAGTCCAGCTGTGCTCTCATAGCAAGAAATGAAAACAAAACCTTTGTTGCAGCACATTTATAAACAACACTGATGATCCATGTCTCCAAATTCTTGTTCTTCCACTTGTTGTGGCAACACAACGTGGCGTCTCTCTGTCGTCTGAACATTGTAACAGGTAAAACAGTCTTCGAAGCTATCATGCATATTAATAATGTTGCACCTCATTCACAATAGAGCGCGCTGATTGGTTTAAACTTTCGCATGAATTACTGCTGCACACTCAGAGACATCACGAAGTACTCTCAAATACAGACATCGACTCTCCACGCTGGAATACACACAAGTCTCTAATCGCCGTGACGCAGCTTCAAAAAATTAGTTTCAAACCAGAAGAACGAATTTGCTCGAAATAACACAGAAACAACCAATTTTCACTTTTTAGTGCGATATATGTGTCCTCATAGTGTTTATAGCAGCGTGGGACACATATATGACTGTCAACAGCTCAAAACATGTGTTTTGATGTTTTGTGACGCTTTCAGTGAAGTCAAGTGAAATAAAACACATTAAAGGCACAGTATATAATTTTGGCCTCTAGAGGGCGTTTATTCACAACAAACAAATGTGTGTTTTGATGATGGCATGACATGAGTTGTGGTCTTCATCACATTACAGTATACAAAATAAATCGAAACATTGTTTTCACCCCAATGTAATTTAATGTTATATTTGCTTTTTGCAGCCTAGGGCTATACTTCTCACCATGTGTCTTTTCTAAAACAAACAATATAGTGTAAAAGCATGTTTATTACTAAGAAAACTAAAACAAAATTATATTTTAATTGAACACATCACATAAGGTACACATACAGAACTGTCTATCGAGTATTGTGAAAAGGCAAAGCTGAAAATCTGTGGTTAAAGCGCCACCCAGCAGTCAAAAGCTGCTGGCGCACCAAATACCGCCGCCGCAGCAGTATTAATGGGACCAAATTGAAGTAGTGACATCTGTACATGGTTTGCCATTGGACATTCAAACTAATGCTTTATTAAGAAGAGACAGAGCTGCACTATAAAAAGTGATTATTTATTTATTTTTAAAAAGTGAGCAGTTAAATGTTTATTTATTGTTAATAATAATTGTTAATTATTTATTTTTAATCAAAGTGAGCTAATTTTTGCAAGTACACACAGTTAATTCACTTAATTTTTAAGGAAATGGGTTTACTCATCTTTGTTTTTTAAGTCACCTAATCGTTGTAATAGAAACAGGTTTATTCGCTTATTTTAAGTCTCTAATCGCCGTGTCGCAGTTTAAAAAATTTGTTTCAAACCGGAAGAACGAAGTTGCTCGAAATAACGCAAAAACAACCAATTTTCACTTTTTAGTGCAATATATGTGTCCTGATAGTGTTTATAGCAGCGTGGGACACATATATGAGTGTCAACGGCTCAAATGTTGATGTTTCATGACCCTTCCAGTAAGTCAAGTGAAATAAATCACATTAAAGGCACAGTATATAATTTTGACCTCTAGAGGGCGTTTATTCATAACAAACAAATGTGTGTTTTGATGATGGCATGACGAGTAGTGGTCTAATGCTTTATTAAGACGACACAGAGCTGCACTGTAAAAAGTGATTATTTATTTATTTATTTATTTATTTATTTAAAAGTGAGCAGTTGTTTATTTATTGTTAATAATAATTGTTAATTGTTTATTTTTAATCAAAGTGAGTTAATTTTGCAAGTACACACAGTTAATTCACTTAATTTTTAAGGAAATGGGTTTACTCATCTTTGTTTTTTTAAGTCAACTAATTGTTTTAATAGAAACAGGTTTATTCGCTTATTTTACATAAATAAGTTCCTCTACAATCTCTTTCTTTAGCATAAAACTGTTTGCTGTGTAATTCTGTATATTGTTATATTGCTGCCATTCATTTTCCTTCGGCTTAGTCCCTTATTTATCAGGGGTCACCACAGCGGAATGAACCTCTGAACTATTCCAGCATATGTTTTACGCAGAGGATGCCTTTCCAGCCGCAACCCAGTATTGAGAAACACCCATACACACTTATTCCCACACTTGGGCCAATTTAGCTTACCCAATTCACCTATAGGCGCATGTGTTTGGATTGTGGAGGAAACCGGAGGAAACCCACGCCAAAACAGGGAGTACATGCAAACTCTACACAGAAATGCCAACTGGACCAGCTGGGACTCAAACCAGTGACCTTCTCGCTGTGAGGGGACAGTGCTAACCACTGAGCCACTGTGGCACTAATTATAAAGCTAAAAATATGCACCAATGCGGGGCATGAACTGGCAGGTTTGGTATAGGAGGCAAGTGCTCTTATATGGACGTTAAACAACGCAGACTCTACATCTAAAAAGCAGAGAAACCCTGAGTGTAGATCAGGATCCCCAAGCTGTAGTCGGTGAGTGCTGGGTGAACACTAATAATGTCATCTAGGGTGACTAAGTCTAGAAAAGAAACTGTATTTTTTGTATGCATTGTTGTCATGTAAACAGTCTAAAATGATCTGCGCAGCATAAGTCTGCTTTTAGTTTTTCAGTTGCTTTAATGAGGCCAGTATTTAATTTAAGATGGTGATTTTAGCAGTTTAGATTAAATTGAATTATCTATATTCAATCATTAGATTTTTTATAAAAAGCTTTCATTTTCTCAAAAATAGTTTTCGCATTCTCATAGTTGGCGTCTGCTGCCTTCTTCATGGCGTCAGACACTGAATCAGCATCTTCTGCTGCTTTCCACCCAGTGACTGCTCCTGCAACAGCTGCTGCAACAGCTGCAGCTCCAAGAACACCTGCAGTGATGTAAGTGCCTTTAACTACTCTTAGAGATCCTCCAACTGCAGCTCTTCCTCCAGCTGCTGTGGCTTCTACTCCAGCTGCTGCGGCTCCTCCTCCAGCTGCTGCGGCTCCTCCTCCAGCTGCTGCGGCTCCTCCTCCAGCTGCTGCGGCTTCTACTACAGCTGCTGCGGCTCCTCCTCCAGCTGCTGCGGCTCCTCCTCCAGCTGCTGCGGCTCCTCCTGTGACCGCAGTTTCGACTGCCGCTACTGCTGCATTTGCTGCCTTGGATTTCAATAAATCAGAAATGCCTAATGCTTGTAATACAAATACACCTAAACCAAAAGCGCCCAGAAGAGGACCAGTCACAGCTCCTGTTACTGCACCTGCAACTTGATTCATCATTTTTTTTTGGCGTAATATTTTCTTTGCTTTTTCTCGTTTCTCTTCTGGGGTCAAGTTGTTTTGGTCCGCAGGAGAAAGGTTTTTCACCTCCATTTCGATCTGTTCATCCACCTTCTGAATCTGCTCATTGGTGTAGCAGCCGTTCTTCTTCACCATCTTGTCAATGGTTTTTAGCATCTTTTTCACCTGAACTCTGTTGCTCTTGTAACCTGAATCGCAGTCATTCCAGTATTTGTTGTCAATGACGTGACAGCGACCCTCACATTTATCTACAAGCTCCTGCAGTTTGCGATTTTCCTCCACAAATTCTTCAATGGTCAAGCCTTCTAGCTGTTCACCAAAAGTGAATAAGATCACGGTGTGTTTCAGGACGTCCTCTTTCAGTGTGCTCAGCAATTGCTGCACAACCTCATTTTCGTGTCTCGTGTATCTTCCAACCTTTAAAACGAGACCAATGGCATGAACAACGGGAGCACTTTTAATAAGACAATCATAGATCTCAGAAATGATTTCCTTTTCATCACGGTCTGTGTCAGAGAATCCTGGTGTGTCGATAACTGTGACTTTTCTTCCATTAATCATCCCATCTCTTCTTACAGATTTAGTGGTTACTGAACTAGGAGAGGCTCTGGAGGTGAATGCTACTTTTTGGAGAATTGTGTTCCCAGTACTGCTTTTGCCATCTCCAGTTTTCCCAATAAGGAGGATCTTCCTCTCTGGCAAAATAAATAAATTGCTCATTAAAAATCCATTCCCAAAGCGGACATTTAAATGTCGAAATGACATTAAAAAAAACATGTCAAAAATATCAATTGACATAATCGGCATTGATTCAATCTCTATCTCAGTGTAGATGGGGGAAACTGAGACATCTGAAAACGGAGGCAGGGCTGCAGACATTCGCCTGATCTGATTGGGGCTTTTCCTCAATATTAAGTAGCCTTCACACAGTTCAGTCCTGCATCCTCTCCTTGTAAGTTCAGACTTTGCAAGTTTGATATGAAAACAAACTCCAGAGTGTGTACTTTAAAAAGTCATTTGCATCACCCTGGCTATGCTGTTTCACTTTCTTAACAATAAATGAAAACATGACATAAGGAACTGCCTATTTTCATTTTGATATTAGCAACTTAACAGACATCAAAAATGTTGAGGCGTCGTGTAGCTGCATAATATAAGTGTCATCTTCATGCATATTTATAACAAAACGGAGCCTATAACATTACTGCCTCCTTTCATTCTCATTGAAAATACAAAACATACCCTCTCTTTCATTGAATATCAGTTTTAATAAATAATAAAGGCCATTATAAAAGTATAACGCACAATAAGTTTATACAATAGAGAAAATAAAGGCAAGCAATCAGTCAGATGTGCAGTATCAGTGTCCGCTGTTAAATTAATTAAGATATCTAACTTTGCGCTCAGCCAAAACACGTTACCTGAGCACAAGTAATAGATTCAGAAGACCAAAGACAGGGAATATGTCGATAGATATAGACAACAAGATGAATTAAATATCACGTTTAACAAATATAGTGAGATTAGATCCAGCGGGAGATCTGTGATAAACAGTCTGATGTGCACAGCTCTCATATGGGTATGTGCTCAAAGCACTTGGCAGTGCATACCAGAGAGTGTGTGTGTGGTCACGTGATGTGCGTCTTCATCGTTTTAATGTAGACGAAGAACTGTTCAGAAACGCTGGGTGAAACGCTAGTGTGGATGCAGATCGTTTTTATTCTAAAACGCCTTTTAAAAACTAAAATATACTAGTGTAAACGGGGCCTTAATCTGTTCCTGAGCGCTGCGTTTGGTGTTTTTAGGTGCAAAGATGCATTCTGCATAAATGTTTCCTAAATCTGCGCACGCGGTGAGGATTTTACAGTGAAAACAGGTCACACGGCGACAATTTCTGCACTCGCACAAATGCTTACAAATATATATTTAGGTTGCATAAATTTTCGGGCGCATATGCGACCAAAACTGTCCAGCCCTAGCATCTTTACTTGTTATTATTTCAATTTATTATTATTATCAATCACAATACACAAACAAAAATTACAGTGAACTCCAAACGAACTCTCGTCTCCTCCAGCAGCTGTGGGAAAAAGCCATTATAACAGCACAGATCACTCGCCTATTCATGCCAGAGTCCTGCAGAAAAAAGTGATTGACAGGTGGTCATTTGTGTGTAACTTTATTTATTTATGGTTTGGTTATGAGGAAAGCAAAGACCATGTGGCTCAGGTAGGGAAAAAGGTAGGCTACACCCCCCCCACCCCCCACCTACGATGAATATGCCATCGCGATGTTTCACATTAGACATCGTACGATGCCAAATTGGTCAACATCGCCCAACCCTAAAACACACCTGAACCAGCTAATCAAGCTCTTATAGACCATTTCCACTGAGTGGTACGGTACAATACGGTTCGTTTTGTACGCTTCGCTTTGCAAAGGCTACCTAGCACAACAAAAGAGTACCAAAAGGTGGAGCTAGACGTGCAACTGAACGCTATTAGTTTACAAAGATCACTAGCTCATAGACGTCGAAACTTTGTTGTACACCACTCCCACCATAGGTACCCTTTAAGCAATGGAAACGCAAGCCTGATAAAGGTGACCCGTACCGATCCATACCGTACTGTACCACTCAGTAGAAACAGGCCTTTACTAGAAATACTAGAAACTTCCAGGCAAACAAGTTGGAGTGAAACTCAGCAGGACACTGGCCCTCCAGAACCGAGTTTGAACACCACTGCTCTAAAGTATGTGAAGTTTCAGCTGAAAATACCACACAAATACTGTTTTATAACTGTGGTCTTTTGGTGACGGTCGCTTTAAAATCAAATGAAATTGTGCTCTTTTCAAAAGAGGGCGGAGCTACAGATGCCTTTGTGTCAGCATAGTGGCAGATTCAAAAACAAGACTAACATCCTATGCCAATGAGGGAGAGATGGTCACTAGTGGGTGGGGGTTTTTTTTCCTCTGATGACACGTACAAACAGAGAATGTCAATCAAAGTGTTTCTGCAGATGGTTTTTATCAAGTCTGCAATTAATACATTTTTACCATTAGACACTGGTTATATTCACTGGTTATATGCTGACACACAACTGTGTTTAAACCCCTTATAAAAGTGAGTTCTGCATAATAGGTCCCCTTTAAGATTGATCCACCCACACCTACAGAACAGTCATTTAATCGATTTTTGACATGTTTTTTGATGCCAATGCTAGACGTCAATTTGATCTTATTTTGACATTAGTAGTTCATATTAGGGTTGGGTGATGTTGACCAATTTGGTATCGTATGATGTCTAATGTGAAACATTGCGATGGACGTTGGCATCATCGTCGTAGGCGGGGGTGGGGGGGTGGTTGTTGTTAAATATCAATTAATTCATAGCAAATTAATGATTTGTAGCCTACCGTTTTCACTACCTGACCCACATGGTCTTTGCTTTACCCATAACCAAACCCGTAATAAATAAAGTTACACAATTTATCACCTGTCAATCACTTTTTTTCGCTGGACTCTGGCATGAATAGGCGAGTGATCTGTGCTGTTATAATGGCTTTTTCCCACAGCTGCTGGAGGAGACGAGAGTTCTTTTGGAGTTCACTGTAATTTGTATTGTGATTGATGATAACTTTCTTATTTTATTATTATTATTATGAGGAAATAATAACAAGTAAAGATGCTAGGGCTCGACCGTTTTGGTCGCATATGCGCCCAAAATTTTATGAGACCTAAAAAAATATTTGGAAGCATTTGTGCGAGTGCAGAAATTGTCGCCGTGTGACCTGTTTTCTCTGCAAAATCCTCACCGCGTGCGCATCTTTGCACCTAAAGACGCCAAACACAGCACTCACACAGCGCCCAGCCACAACTCAGGACACTGTTATATTTCTGGCGTGCCACAGAGGATTGTTGCTAGAGCTAATACGGTTGCGGCCTCAAGTTAATGAGAATTATTTATATTATTGAATACATTTCCCATTTATTCTATTTTACTATCGTCTACCCCAACCCTAAACCCAACCATCACAGTAACCTAAAATCAGTACATTTATTTAGTAGCATCATTTATGTTATCTATTAAATTACCCAATACATTGTATTTTTAATGCTAAACCCAACCCTAAACCCAACCCTCACAGTACTGTAAATATTAATTATTGTTTTACAGTGTCATTAAAAAATACCGCTATATTAATGTGCATATCGCACTTCCGGCCGGCCGTGTATCCGATCGAGACTTTACTGCCACAGAGCACCATCTGAATAGTTGAATTTTAAATAGCGTGCGTCTGGTGTGCGATACTTCCAACTGTCATGTGCGCACTGTGTCACAGCGCATCTGTTGTGTGACGCCCTTTAGTCCCTGATTATCAGGAATAGCCACAGTGGAATGAACCGCCAACTATTATAGCATATGTTTTACGCAGTGGATGCCCTTCCAGCTGCAACCCAGCACTGAGAAACACCCATACACACTCATTCACACAAACACTCATACACTACACCAAATTTAGCCTACCCAATTCCCTTATAGCGCATGTGTTTGGACTGTATGGGAAACCGGAGCACCCGGAGGAAACCCACGCCAGCACGGGGAGAGCATGCAAACTCCACACAGATATGACAACTGGTCAAGCCGGGATTCGAAACAGTGACCTTCTTGCTGTGAGGCGACTGTGCTAACCACTGAGCCAAAATTCTGATTTTAAAAATTTAATTTATTATTATTATTTATTAATTATTATTTAATTTTTAATAATTAAATTAATAAAAATAAATTTTATTGAAAAACATACTCCAATAACTTAGGAAAAATAACACAAAAATATTTTAAAGTAAATACTTAGTCTCTTATCAATGCTTATACATTTAAAAATCATTACACATTAATATTAACTTACGTTTCATGATCCTTGTCTGCCGATGCCTGTTTCTGTGAGGTTAATAATGCGCTGGTTGTTCTGGACTCTCCGTGCCTTTCTTGATATGAGATAAAATATTTACAGATGATGTTTTTCCAACACATAATTTATTTACTTAAGTATTTTTATTGACTTTACCAAACAATTACAGGTAATCAAGATAAAGAGCTGTGGGAGCTTAATTTATTTATTTATTTCCTATTTTTTTAGAACCAATGGAGGAAAAACACTGATGCATTTGCTCAGTTTTTCCCTTCATTCAGATATAATAATTACTGGATACTTTGGACAACAATACTTTGGCATAAACGAAGAGAAAGTAAACAAGCAGTCTGGATTTGTGCCATGGAGAAAACACATCATCAAGTGAACAGTAAGTAAAACTGAACCCTAGAATAGAATTGACAATGCAAATTTGAACCAGTTTTATTATTATTATTATTATTATTATTATTATTATTATTATTATTTATTTGATATATATTTTTTTAATCAATAAATTAACCAATGTCTTCCATCAAGTTCACAGAATACCTTTAAAAATCAGTGCAATAAACTCAGTGGAGATAAAATAATGACGTCATAAAATAACTTTTACATAAATAACTTTATTATTTTTTTTTTTTTTATTATCAATAAAACAATTAAATAATCCATCTATTAAGGTAATTGAATATCATTTTAAATTTTGCGTTATCTCTCAAAGATGTTTTGCGTTATCTCTGTTTTTCCACAAGCACATTCTGTTCACTTCATACATGTCAACCCTCCCGTTTTTGCCGGGATTCTCTAGTATTTTTTTAATTCTATCCCGCCTGCTATCATCCTGTCATTAAGTCTTTTCCCATATTTCTCAAGTATTTGTAATCTTGAAAGCACACTGTAATTAATATAAAAATGTCTGCATTCACTTTCTTTCCTTTAAAACTGTGCGTCGATCGTCCCCCTTCAACTTCTGAATCGAGATATATCCAGCTGCAGACCCGCAGAACCACACACGTTTCAGCCATAGACTGTAAAAGTTTCAGCACACACAATCTGCGTGTTACAAAACCATATATTGTAACTAACTAACTCCTTAGGAGCATTACCTACTGTATTTCACAAATTTGGCCATAAAGACCGCCCGTGCTACGATTGCCATTCATTAGACTGTGAACAGTTTTTCCCATTTCAGTCATTATTTCATTATTATATTGTATCTCTGCAGTTTCTGAATTCAAATTATATAAATAAAAATAATTGGTTAAACACTTATGACTTTATTCATGTATCCACATACACAAAGAAAACATAACAGACTGTCTAATTGTAGGATTATGAATAATAAACAAATTCAGGATCTTAATGTTGTCATACTTGGTTAAAATAGTTTTGTTGTAAAATAGAAAAAACAAACAATAATGTGTCATATTAAAATGAATTACAATAGATAATAATTTAAAATTAATATAGTCATAAACTGATTTAAACGTATTGTGCTAAACTGTAGCAACTGTTAGTAATATATATATATAATTTTTTTATTAACAGTTAATTTGTATTGCTAAATGTGTTGCAACTATAATTACCATAAATTAGCAGTACTTTATGGTTTAAAAACAATATATTACTTACTTTAAATTACTATAGTATTTAATGTGGGATATCACTAATAAACAAGTTATTAGAAAATTAAGCAAATAAATACTATGAGTAAAATATAGTGTTATATTTTTATTACATATAAAGATGTATTATTGACTACACATATTACTTGTTATTATTTTCTTCATTACATAAATTAAAACTGTCCAATTTAGATCGTTCAGCAAGGCCAGCAGAGCATCTGATTCAGACAGTAATATCCAGCTGCAGGCCTGCAGAACCACTGCACACGTTTCAGGCACACACAATACAGCACACACGATCTAGGCAAACCATATATGGTTACGACAGATGTTGTTATTAACGTCTTCTCGGACATCGTCATCAATATATTTTATATATATTGTTAATAAATATTGTACACAATAAACAATAGTGTTACTGTTATCACAAATATTGTGATCGAGAAAGGCGAATGGGGAGCGTCAAAACACGACATGTTCGCTATTGCAGCCGGTCTCTTTTTGCAACCGGGGACCCGTGTGACTTCATGTGTGACGTAGGTTGGTAGTTGGTCTATTGACACGCTCCGTATGATAAACTGATCCCAGATCAGCTTCTCTACACACCATTTAAAGTGACACCTCTGTTATCAAACAAGTGAAGAGCAGCAAATGAATCTCTCGTTTTGTGCACAGATCTATAATAAAAGTATTCCATTACTTTCGTAACTGTTTGTGCTCATTTAAGAGAACATTAGTTTAAAGTAAAACACGCGGGACAAACATGTTTACATATTATTAAGAGTATTGTCAAAACATACACCCGAATATCCCAAAATGTCCTGCACTTTCGCTCCTCTTTAAAGGGCACCTATGGTGAAAAATCTATTTTTCAAGCTGTTTGGACAGACATATGTGTAGGTATAGTGTATAGACCGTCATATTGGGGTGATATAAACACACTCAGTCCTTTTTTTTCAATTTACCAACAAAAACGGTGGACCAATTGGAGCGGTTTTGAGACCGACCGCAACTTGACGTAGGAGTGCGGTCCCCCCGCCCACTGAATTGATTGACAGCTGCGTATTAACATGTCTCCGTAGTATAATACTTGTATAATCATATCAACCAGACACAGGACCAGGACGTGCGCAAACTAAGCAACCGTAAATAAAAGTCTGTTCAGTTTGCTAGGATTATCAATCATCATCAAATGTGATCAAGAGTGAGTTTGACAAGATTAAAATGTTTTAAAACAGTGCATGTTAATGAATTACAGCGATTTACTTCAGATTTACTTCATCACCACAGCCGCGTGTCTAAATCAGGTTTATTTTGTACATTAACATAACAGATCTCCATACAGCAGTGGAGATTAACCTGTATCCTGTCACATTTGCATGCAAAAACAGTGTGTGTGTGTGTGTGTGTGTGTGTGTGTGTGTGTGTGTGTGTGTG
>CAIGQZ010032222.1:10364599-10378854 GCA_903798205.1 Danio tinwini | reverse complement strand
GGACTATTCGCTGTAGTCTATGGAGGTTGGTTTTGGCAGCTGAGCTGAACCAGACGGTGATTGAAGTGCAGAGGATGGATTGGATGACAGTTTTTGTATAACATATCTTTATTGAGTTTTTTTTTCAAGGTTTTACAAAGATTTAAACCCCATACCCAAAACGTACCCCAAGACAGGCTTAGGAAAAATAAATAAATATTTCTTATTAAAAATAATTAAAAATAAAAGTAATATTAAAATTAATTAATTATTTAAAATAAAAAATAAAAAAATTCTAATCAAGCACCAATTCACATTCCACAGCTTCAGACTTCCAAAGCTTCTTCAATATCTCAATTTTTCACAAAGTTCAAAAACACCTCCCAGATATCACAAAATTCAGAGGATTTTTTCCTTATTATATGTGAGGTTTTCAAGAGCCAAACATGTTAAGTTTCTCAACCAAAGTCCAATAGACGTAGAAGTAAATAGAAGTAAATCGCACGGCCCATGATTTCAACCTCTTTCTGAAAGTAAATCGCACGGCCCCTGATTTCTACCCCCTCCCGGGAGTAAATCGCAGTTTAGCTAGCCAAACGTATTAAAAAGGTCTTGATTTTAGTCAGACGCCAGATCTCACTTATAAGGTCTTGATCTCAGCCAAACGCCAGATCTCACTTGTGAAAAGGTCTTGATCCTTGCCTGATGTCAGATCTCACTTGTTGTAATTACGCTGCTATCCCACAGAGACAGATCTACCAGTATGGTGATGGCCCAAGTCACAGTGAAAACCTTTTAACTGCCCAATTAAATGCCCAAAACTCTTCAGTTTTCTTTTAGTAATAAACAAAGAATTTGTCTCTTACCAGAGATGTCAGATGTCACTTGAGTTCCTTTTTTCCCAGATGTCAGTGGGGTTCCTCTCCGGGCCCAGCGGTCGGCCCCTCTACCCTCAATGCTTGGGGCAGGGCTGTGACAAAGTCCCAGGATGATCAGTCACCGTTCGCAAGGTCCGGAAAAGTTCCTCCAAGACATCCCACTATTCTGACACCAAATTGTAGTGGCAATTTTCTTTAAGGAGGCTCTCTCAGTGGTCAAGAAGACAAATTCTTACCCAAAGTGTCTTTTAAGGTTTTATTCTTAGCAAAGAAGGTCAGACAATCATACAACAACGCAGGTTTCTGCAGAGAGTGAGACGCCGAAACAGAGTGCGTTCTCTTTTTATCTAGTTTGTAATGCCCACAAGGTCATCAGTGACATACAGGATGAATCACAGTTACATCAGTGCTCAACTTCATTTTTGACCACCTATATTTCAGTCTTACATCCCATCCAAACATATAGCTTGTTAAATCACCATGTACTTATCCAGATCTTATCTGGTGATAAACAGATGTTTAAGTGGTCACACTTGGTCTACTTTAAACAGTACATTTCATGAAAGAATAAAAGAACAGACATTTATAATCTATATAAATGAGTATATAAATAAATGAATATAAAATAAATATAAGATGAATAAAATGAATTTCCACCACAGGGGCGATTAACATTTTTCCAACATAAAGCAATACAACGCCTTGCTTGTATTAAACACAAATCAATCAATTTTCTTTCTTTAGTAGACAAAGCACAACTGTCCTAACCCTAACCCTAACCCATACAGATTCAATATACATAATCCAGGACACATAGGAACTGCACTGTAAAAAATTTTAAGTTGAGTTAACTTAAAAATTTGAAGTAACCAGCTGCAAAGAAATTTTGAGTTTATTAAGCTTCAGTGGTTGAAGTTGTGCCAAATTATTTTTTTAAGTTGACTGAAAAGGCTGGTTTAAGTGAAGTATACTTTATAGAATAATTTGGCACAACTTCAAAGCTTAATAAACTCAAAATTTCTTTGCAGCCGGTTGCCTTAAAAATTTTAAGTTAACTCAACTATTAAATTTTTTGAAGATATGGAGAAATTAAAATGTAAAGTCTCCTCAACTGAAGATTTTACTTTCATTGAACAAACAGTTTCAAACATGCAGCTGAATCATTTTTATGAGTAAACTCAACTCTGAGCTCAAAAATATGTCCACATAACTTACTATTTTAAACTGAGTTAACTATTTGTAAGTTGGATTTTTTTACGGTGTGGAATGGATATAAATTGTGAAATATATTGAGTCACCTCCACCCAACAGTTTTGTACCTCCTCACACTCCCACACACAATGAAAAATGTACCTTGTATCTTATTGCATTTGAAACAAAGATCAGGGATATTAGAGTTGAATTTATTTAATCTTACAGGAGTAATATAAGTTCTCATTATCCAATTATATTGTAGCAATCTCAAACGGGAGTTTATTGTTTTTGTTTGTGCATTCAAACTAATTATATTTCAGTCTTCTACTGGGATATGGTGAAATGTGTTTTAAATGTATTAATGCAGGGATTGTACCTGTGTAATATTTAATATGAATTTCTTTTACCTTATTAGGGAGTAAAAACGTATTACTTAACAAACACAAGCTCTTTGTTAAGAAAAGTGTTCTCGTGATCAGTTACCCGTTTGTCTTGAGTTAACTTGATCAGGATAGTGGGTCCGATGACACTTAACTGATGATGGACCAGTCATGAGGCCCATATTCTCAAGGCATCCGCTTCCTTTTCTGTACTGCAACAAATGTGGCCTGACCTTCTGATTTTGGTCAGAGACCACAATGGATCTCGATCAAGGTGATTCTGATCACAGGTGTCGACTCAGTAATATGTGTCTGCATCGTTAAGTCCCCACACCATGCATGCCTTTATCAGTTCTTGTATGGACTTTTGCAATGCACTATATGTTGGAGTTAACCAAACCCTACTCCAACGGTTTCAACTGGTGCAAAACGCTGCTGCTTACGAATAGTCGCAAACGTGAGCATGTTACACCTGTTCTTGACTCTCTTCACTGGCTCCCTGTGAGGTTCAGAATTGATTTTAAACTACTGTTGTTTGTTTTTAATGCAGTTAAATGCCTTGCACCTTCATACTTATGTGAGATTTTAAAGGTTCATAAACCAAACAGAGCTCTACGATCAGCAGGTCAGTTGTTGCTGGAGGTCCCCAGGTCCAGGTACAAACAATGGGGTGATCGTTCATTTGCAGTGGCTGGTCCAAAACTATGGAGCGCCCTGCCTTTAGAACAGATGTGGCGCTATTTAAAGCTAAACTCAAAACCTATTTATTTAGACTTGCTTTTGATACTCATTAGTACAAAATGCTGTTTTATTGACACTTGGGTTCTGATCGTTTTATGTGTTTTAATGTTTAAATTTATGTTTTTAAGACTGTAAAGCACTTTGGGCAGCCTCCTGGTTGTAATAAGGTGCTATATAAATAAAGTTTGATTGATTAATTATTTTGTTCTTCTGGAGAAAGTCTTATTTGTTTTATTTTGGCTTGAATAAAAGCAACTTTTAATTTTTTAAAAGCCATTTAAGGTCAATATTATTAGCCCCCTTAAGCTTTTTGTTTCCGATAGTCTACAGAACAAACCATCATTATACAATAACTTGCCTAATTACCCTAACCTGTCTAGTTAACCTAATTAACCTAGTTAAGCCTTTAAATGTCACTTTAAGCTGTATAGAAGTGTCTTGAAGTATATCTAGTCAAATATTATTTACTGTCATCATGACAAAGATAAAATAAAGTTATTAGAGATGAGTTATTAGAACTATTATGATTAGTGTTGAGAAAATCTGCTCTCTGTTAAACAGAAGTTGGGGGGGAAATAAACAGGGGGGCTAATAATTCAGGGGGGCTAATAATTCTGACTTCAACTGTGTTCATGATTGGTTTCTCTGGCTGCAGGGTGGAGTGAACGCAGCTCTTTATGAACATGTAAGATTTGAGGTACCATAGATACTTTGATGTCTTTGACGATACAAGCATGAGCTGGAAACACATCCCACCCGGTGGGTATGAGGGAAAGTTCACTTCTCTCCTTTCCTTCATTTACATTTGAAGCATCTCCCGCCCTCACTTCTGTTCACCCGCTCTGCTCTTCAGACAGAATGCTCATCTCACAATATGAAGGTTCTACAGGCCCTGGTGAAAGGGGTGATGCTCGCTTTTTCAAAAAGTGGCATCATTATTATTATTGTTATTAGTTTTGTATATATTATATTATAATACTGCATTTAGTGACATTTAAGCACTATTTTTAGCTGGATTAGCTTGTCGTATGGTCATCATAACCACACTTCTTGATGTACTAAAATGATTTACTAAAGATTTTAACTAAAAAAATATGAAGAAAAAAAATATTTATTTTTAAAATACAAATTTATCACATCATATATCAAATGAAAAGTTGTTTTATATTTCATCAGTCATAACTTTTGAAATAAAGTTTTAAATAAAAAAACTATCTATTTCATTCGTAGCATAATCGTAACTATTATCATTTATTAGGCAAATAACAAATTAAGCAGCACATTTAACTTTGTCAGAATTTGGCTATTTGAATATTGAACAATTAAAACATAATAATAATAATGATATTGTAGAGCTTGACAACCTTTTTACACTAAAAACTCTAATAAATTGACTGAACTTAATTAATTGAGTGAACTCGTTGCCTCAATTTAATTGAGTAATGAAGTCTCCCAAAACTTGCATATTTAAGTTTATTTAACTTGCCAGTTTTGTACTTAAATGTAGTTAACCAAACGTAGTACTGAATATGGTGAACTGAATAATATAAGTGTAGTCTACAAAACTGGCAAGTTAAAACTCAAGGTTTCCCAATTAGGACTTCACAATGCAAACAGTTTGAAGTAGCTTCAAGGCACCATGCGTTCCCTCTACCACAACTGAATCTCTTCTTCATTCACCCACTCACCTATTAAACATTCCAGGTGTTTGACCAGCGCCCTCTAGTGCCCTGTAGTTCCATTAGAACAACATTTTTATTTCCATTATTCCATTAATAACAAAAAACAAGTGACAGACATTTCATTCGGTTACTATATATATACTGTATATATGTGATACTTCCCAGGAGATTTCACGAATCTTCCAGAGGCTGCTGTGTGCGCTTTTTCAGATCTCAAATTTCTCTCAAGAGTGCCATTCACTCCTGCTGTTCTCTTGTAAATCCACCAGAGGCCACTGAATGCATAACTGACTGACCGATCGGCTGACCCACTCTCCCCTTCCCTAAACCCAACCAATAGTATTTTAAAAAAGCACAGATTGACCCGCCCACCCACTTCTCTAAACCCTACCGACAAATTTAAAAAGCTATTCAGAAAAAGAAAAGCCCTCGCCTGATTTTTACCCCGTCCTCACCCTGTTATTTACTTGTTTATTTAATTTTTTTGCTTTACCCGCTTTCTGGAACCGTTCTTCACCGGACTCGAACCCCGTCATCGTGGTCATCTCCTGTCTGCGTCTCAAGTCCACTGACATACATGGCAAGCTAGCGGACAAACTAACAGCCGGGAAACCGTCCTTATGGAGGTAAGCGGTCAGCTGGTAAGTGCGAAAAGGAGCGGCGTCATACCCCCCGTAGTGTTCATTTAAAAGATGAAATGCAGCCATACATACTTCTGGATACATAATTCAAGATCTCCAGAAATGCATACAGGGCTACATTTTCAGAATGAGCCTATGTTGAGGATTTCGCACAGCATTGACTTTTCACTATGGAAAATAACTAAAGTTTAAAAGTCTCAAAAGTATTTTTATATTCAACAGCTGAGAAAATAAAATGAAAATACTACAGTGATTTTAAAGTAGATACTATAGTGTATTTACTATGTTTTTGAACCATACTATAGTACAGTACTGCAGTTTACTTTAGTAAAGAATTAACCTGCTGTGGTAATTATATGGTTGTTAACACAACAACTAGTGCTGTAGGTATATTATATTACAAAACACCACTGTTTACTGCAGTAAAAACTGATATTTTGTTGTAAATAATATAAACAGTGCAATATGCTTTACTATAGTAAGCTTATTTATTTATGGGCTGCACGGTGGTGCAGTGGGTAGCACGATCACCTCACAGCAAGAAGGTCGCTGCTTCAAGCCTCGGCTGGGTCAGTTGGCATTTCTGTGTGGAGTTTGCATGTTCTCCCCTTGTTGGTGTGGGTTTCCTCCGGGTGCTCCGGTTTCCCCCACAGTCCAAACACATGCGCTATAGGGGAATTGGGTAAGTTAAACAGTATGTATATGAGTGTGAATGAGTGTGTACACAGTAAATAATAATAAATATTAGTAAATAATACGTAAAATTTACGGTTAAACAATGTCAGCTGTGGGTGCCAGCATTTCACCATTAAAAATACAGTACAAACCGTGAAAGTAATTACTCATTTGTAGGGGTATTTACAGTTTTAACCCAAAGAATGAGCAGTCTGTCAGATGAAGAAGAGCCAGAGTCAGAGATTCAAATAAATAAATGAAGTTTACTGAAGATAGTTTGCAGTTTCATCAGCAGAAGCCAGCTTCAACACTCGCAATGAGTTCCTAGACCGCTCTGTCTTACAATCACAAATCAATAACAATTATACTCTCACATAACGTCATTAACTGCGTCATACATAGAGGTGTTTAACCTGATTGGTTAAAACACAGAGAGACTTAGAAACTTCCACGTGGGTGCGTGCGTACAATTCTGAACAATATCTTAAGCATAAATGTCAGACATTCAATAGACTGTTTAGAGCTGACTCCAGACCTGTGAAAACTGATCCACAATCAAATAGAGCACACACACTTAATGTACGATCTGTTTCTTACCCAAGGCTGAGTGTACTCTCAGCTATCTTATCAAGACTGGTTAAAAACCGGTATAATCTACATTCAGACAGTTAAAATCTCACTACACAAAGTCTGTCTTGAATAAAAAAAGTAGAATCACTTTAAAAGAATTAACCGTAAACATAGCAAAATCACTTTAGACATTTTAGATAGTAACTCATAGAAATAACAATAGAAACAGTTGTTTCCAGTCCTCAGCCCTTTAGTTCCACTCGAGGTCTCCGTGACCTCTGACCTAGTTTGGTGGCTCCTGAAAATAGTTACAAAGAAACAGGCAAATCAGCCTGATCTCACGAGGAAACGTAAGTATTTTACGTTTTGTCAGTTTAGTGGCTAATTCGTATGAAAATGTACGATTTTAAATAGCACCTATCCCCACCCCTAACCCCAACCGTCATTGGGTGATGAGCAAATCGTACTTAATTGTACGAATTAGATCATACGAATTAGCCACTTAATCAAAAAGTTACGAATTGCCTTGAGATTGCGTTGGGCAAATGCACTGAACATTCTTATATTAAGCAATGTGTTAACTTATTCATTATTCAATAATCATCTTTAATAAAAATAATGATGGAGAAACAACTAAAAAGATCCACAATGTCAACAAAAAGCATAAAAAGGGACGTGCCATGCAGGGAATTATGGGAAAGTCAATTTACAGGTTGTTCGCTGTATATATTAAGGAAACATACTGTTAACCAGGTTACGGATTTATACTGTAGTATTTTTACAATTTTTAACCCATTTTTTTTACAGTGTATGGATGTCTCCCAGTGATGGGTTGCAGCTGGAAAAGCATCCGCTGCGTAAAACATATGCTGGATAAGTTGGCGGTTCATTCCTCTGTGGAGACCCTGTTGTGGAAAAAAAGATTCTGGTCTGCAAAATATTTTCTAAGTTTCTAAGTCGAAGGTTTCAAAAAAATGACAAAGTCTGAGATCTCCGAAGTCTTTAGGCAAAGCAGTTTATTGTTACAGCATCAGTAACAACAGAGACACGTCGTTCGAGTGTCTGATGAGTAGAGGCTAGCACCGTTTAAATACACTACTTTGTCTTAATACTCCACCCAAATGTACACATTCGCACATCTCCCTTAGCTTCTCCACTAATAGGATCTCAAATCTCTCAGGTGCCCACCACCAATAGAGTCTCAGGGTTTTTAGGGATCCTACCCATGTCCGGTCAAGGTCTTTCCTTCCTACTTCAAATGTGATGAATCAGCCAAAAAAACTATGCTCAACAATATATCTTGTTCACTGTCCACTGAGCTGTCAACTGTAAGTTCAGCTGAAGTTCATGAGTACTCATAACTTTTTGGAAGTCATTACAAATGAGTGTGGGTGCACGGGCAGGTGTGCCTTATCATGAGTTACAAAACAGAACGCAAGTGCCCTTATGGCCCTGCTTCCATAAATCTACTGTCATTGTGACATTTCATCCT
The DNA here is from genome assembly GCA_903798205.1 of Danio tinwini. Lineage (NCBI taxonomy): Eukaryota > Metazoa > Chordata > Actinopteri > Cypriniformes > Danionidae > Danio > Danio tinwini. Next base: position 10,370,622 of record CAIGQZ010032222.1, on the reverse strand, counting down.
GCTTTCCTAATTTCTCTCCTCATCCCTGACTGCATTTGCACAAGGTGACGTTTTATTTACCAAAGCACACATAAATGATAATAATGCCACAGGTATGAGTAATAATACAATTATGATATTGAAATCACTCAAATAAGCATATAAATGAGAGTAATAAATTCATCAGAAATTAATCAAGACAATGAACTCCCCATCAACCACAGATTAATAAAGGGACTAAGCTGAAAAGAAAATGAATGAGTGAATGAATGAATGAATAGTATTTTTTTCATGTGGTGATTAAAATGCATGGTCATAAATAAGGTAAGTTGAAAACCCCCAACCAACAAACAAAATGAAATAAAGACTACACTTATTTACATATGCAAATAAAACTTTATTTCTGTTCACAATGCATTTATGAATATCATATAAAAGCATTTTTAAAAGGGTTTGCTCTGGAATTGTTCATTTTAAAACACACATGATGACAGAAATACTGTTTTGATGATGCTTGTCAATGAGCACGTTTACATGGACACCAGTAATCGGATGTTAATATGATTAAGACAATACTCTGATTAAGAGTCTAGCATGTAAACAGCCATTTTTGATTAATTTAATCTGATTAAGGTCATAATCGAACTAAAGAGAAATCAGACTAAGATGTGGAGTATGCCCATTTTAGTCTGATTATTGGAGTGCAGTACAGACATGTAAACACCTTAAAACTATTACCGTCGTTTAAGATTTTCCCCGCATTTTGTGAAAGGATGGTCTATAACATGGGTTTCAAACTCAATTTCTGAAGGGCCGTAGCTCTGCAGTTTTTGCTCCAACCTTAATAAAACACAGCTGATCCAACTAATCAAGGGCTGTTTCTCAATATGCGTTCTTCAGCGGTCTTGCGTCCTCAAGTAACGTCATCATCAGCTGCCAAAGTTCAGTTCCAATACTCAAGACCGCAAGAACAGAGGACGCGTGAAACTTCCCGGATGTGTTCTTGTTATCGAGGACGCACCGATGCAGACTTGTGCACCGATCTCGCTCTAGAAGTCCCGGAAGTCATTGAGACTGGAGGTGGAAAGCGCAGCATTTTATTAAGATGAATTATTAAAGTTCAGAGATAGAACTTATTTATCTCAGGAGTTTCCCCAAATGAAATGGCGAATATAAACAATACCATGGACATCTTAATAAAGGAACTAACACATTAAGGGTGTTTGTTTGCTGACATTCATAATAAAATCAGTTTTATTTATATTGTGCAATATATATTTATAATGTTTTTATGCAGAGTATGTATTTTGAAAAGGGGAAAAACAATAAATCGTTGTATGAATGCTGTAACGTTTAAATAATTTTCCATTTAAAATGCGTGAAGGTCATGTGACCATCAGGAAGGACGCAGCATCTCATTTCTCACAGGACGTGTTCTCTATTCTCACGGTCTCCCGAGTTCATTCTTCCAAGGACACCTGGCAAGACCGCTCTCCACAACGTTCTTGAAATTGAGAAACAGCCAAGGTGTTCGAGACTTATTTGACCAACTTAGTTATTTGGATCAGCTGTGTTTAATTAGGGTTGGAGCAAAACTGTGCAGAGCTGCGGCCCTCCAGGAATTGAGTTTGAGACCTATGGTCTATAGGTTGTTTTCAATCACGTGGTTCTGGTGACGAGCAAAATTCAGATGGAGGGAAGTAAAAATACTGAATGGGAGACACAGAGGAAAGTCCTTATTTTTGCGATTTATACCATATTTAAAAGGAGATATAAATAGAAAATAAGCAAATATGCTGGGCATGATCCTTATATCATGAAGAGGGACGAGTTTTCCACTGAACTAACATCTATTTGCCTGCAGTTAAGGCGGTAGATACTGTATAATTACGTTACATGAAAAATACTATAGTAAATACTATTTGGAAGCATACTATAGATAATTAATTAAACTGTCATAGTAATTATATTGTTGCTGTGGTACGACACAACTGCAGTAATAAACGAATTATTCAATAGGCTTCTGTTCTCTATGCTATAATTACAGACCATCATGATGCACCTCAGTTTACACTAACATTACAGTATTTATTACAGTTTATCAGTTTACTATAGTACAGTATACTGTAGAAGAGTTGCACATATCATACACTTTACCATGTGCTTCAAAAACATGTTTATTATAAATCCGACACTGTAAAACCCAACAGTCAACTTTAGCAAATGAAATGAGTGTAGGGAACTCAAAATTGACTAGAGGTTAGTTCTACTCATTCGACAGAGTTTTGAACTCAGTGTTGAAGGTAATGAATTAATTAAATACCTCATTACTTCAACTTAAATGTAACTTAATTTTTACTTGTTCAAACTACTTAATTAAAATGAGCAGAAACAACTCTTGAGATTTCATTGGGACAACTTAATTTTTTTACGTTCAATTCAAATAAATTTGTTAAAAGTGTTAAGTTAACTTAATCGATTTGTGTTGGGACAACATGAATGAATTGTGTGAAACCCTGCATTTTTTACAGTGTAGCAAACAGTTTCCTCAAATGGTTTGAGTTGCCTTTACTTATTGGGTTTTTACAGTACTGTTGGTTTGAGTTCTCTTTATGTATTGGGTTTTACTGTGCTCAAATTGCTTCATTTACTCAAATGGATTAAGTTCACAGTACTCATTAGGATTAGTTTTTTTTTTCAAATGGTTTGAGTTACCCTAACTTTTTGGATTTTACAGTGTATAGTTTTTTCCCCATGCAGATATCTTCCAGACATTACGAAATAACAGGTGAAAGCATACAAAAGCGTGTCGCACAGTCTACATTATTATTATTTTTTTGTAAGGGGGAAAAGTGCAATAATAATCATCAAGTTTTGTCGCAACTGTTACATTTCTTTTTTGTTCTGTCCATGAACATAATATTAACAAACTTTCACCGCTGCTGCACATATAGACATTCACGTTATGGTTGTTTATTCTGCCTAAACACCAGTAAATACTTGGAATATTGCAAAACAAGACAGAGATTTCATTGCAGCGAATACATGGCAGGACACGTTATTTATTATCTCCTGGGGCTGGTTGCACCAGCAGAGCGTAAGTTAAAACGTAGCCTAGTTGTGACTTAAAGGGACACCAAGTTACAATTTACGCACTACTAAATATTTCTGTGTTGCGCCATTTCACTTTGTTTAAACTAAATATTTACCGCAGCCTCCCCCCATGTATAACGGTATGATGACGGTGAGATTTGTTTACATCGAGGAGCTCGCGATCATATTGAAGAATGATCTCCCTAAAATGTGAAAGAAGCTTTTAATTTTGTTTCAAGGAGAATTTCTTCATGACTGAGTTTTACTTCCTGCTATTTTCTCTTTCACTTGTAGGATATTAAAAAAAATCAAGTTAAATGTTTTGATAACTTTGTGTATTTCACATGCATTCTTGGCTCGCCATGCAGGTGTGTGCGTCATCTAGTGACTGACTGTAATGTAATGCACTATAAAAATGTATTTTCATAGAACAGTTATACATATACTGTAGATGCATTGGTTGCAGAATAAAGCAGTTTAATGATTTAAATGCTTTTTATTGGATTTATCGTCATTCAATGCGATTACCCATGACTTTACAGAGAGCTTACGACCTACTAACTATGGTTTGCCTTAAGAGCATGCGGTGCCACTGAAGTAAGTTCAACTTTAGTTACAAAATAGCTAGTAGTTACTAAGCCTCTAGTGTAGACTTTATGTTTCAGTTTAAGGGTGCTTTCACACCTAGACTTTTGTTCCGGAACCTGGCGCGTTTGCCCAGTTAGCGCAGTTCGTTTGGCATATGTGAACAGGGCAATTGCGCTCGGATCCACGCCAAAGCAATCGCTCCGAGACTGCCTGAATGAGGTGGTCTCGGCTCGATTGAAATGAACTCTGGAGCGGATCGATTGAAGTGAGAAAGCGATACGATCCGAGCACGGCTATATCACAGTGTTTTATGAATATGTAATAGGCATACGGCTATATGAAGAGAGAATTATGAGTAGGGCGGGAGGTCATTCCAGACATCCCAATACTCCCGGAAGTCTCCCGCAAATGCACAGAGACTCCCGGATGCCCGCAAGCGAGTGATTATCTCCCGGAAATCGCGCGTCTCCCTACCGGTCCTCAAAATATGTTGCGCACCCTTCTCATCACCCCTCCCCACCGCATCCCTCCTTGCTCTTCAGACATGTTGCGCACACCCTGTCAAACACCACCAAACCACCCCATCGACAGCTGAGCGGGACTCTTCAAAATAAACCGTGAAACTCTGACAAATGTGAGGAGCGTTTACTCACACGTGACTTGTTTTAGCTATTTTGGTCCATTTAGAAACTTTGCCGTGTGAAAGCGAACCGCACCAAGAACAAAGAGCAACAATGGAACAATTTTATTCCCTGTTTCGGAACAAATGAATCGATTCACTGGTGTGAAAGCACCCTATGAAAGAACTTACGAACAGCTTATATAACACATTAACATATAATACACATATAGTTAAACCTGTATATTATCACGTTCCAAAAAAAAATTTTACACATGAATATACTGAATAAATGTTTATTACATGATGCCTTTTCCTCCGTTTTTCAGCCAGTTTTTTTAACTTTCCCTCTTTATGAGCAAAAACGTTTGGAAGTCCATTAAAGCTGTTCGGCATTTCTCATTTTAGCCGATTTAAATGATTATAAACAACATAAAACAAAAAACATTTTGATGTTCTGATTGTGATTCCTATGTAGAAAAATCACTTCCTGCCCTCCGTCTGAGTCTCGTTCATCATGAATGACGTCATATGAAAACAATCTATACACACACGGCTGTTTGACACTGGTCTCTGCACCTACCGAGTCAGTAAAAGACCACGAACATACACATTGCGAAATGCCGTTTTTTTTCCCATATGGTGTACAATACCAAAATCTATTATAACAACACTCTACCAGCAGTTCCTTGCATCCAATATCTCGTTTGTCACAGGGGGCATACATGAAATGTTCCTGAATAAAAGTGAAAGTGCCGAACTGCAGTTAAAGTCGACAAACTAAAAACGGAACACCCGAAATAACATAAAACTCCAGAGGAAATGTGGATAGCGCTGTGATGCAATGACGTTAATCGAATTATGTGCTATAACATGTAAAACGGGATCATAAAAAAGGAACATTCAAAAGGCAGCTCATGTAAACACCATATTATTGTCTTATTCAGATCATTTGATTACTGATGTCCACGTAAACGCAGTTATTGATAACACTTGTTTGTAACAAACATATACTGGAAGTCTAATAAAACGGCACAAAAGTGTACAGTAGTTCAACACAGCCAAGTGGGCGCAATACATTATCATAAGGCAGCAGTGGTACAATCACAGAATGCAAAAAAACATTAATAATACAATCTCATGGTGCGTTCAAGTTCTTATGTAAGGTTTGTATTGGAAGTTTTACTCAACCTCAAGTTTTTTCAAACCTTTATGGATTTTCTTTTGCTGTTGAACACAAAATAATATAGTTAAAGGATGTTTGAAACTGAAAACCATTGAATTGCATAGAAGGAATAAAATACTATGGTAGTCAATGGCTTCATTTTTAAATAGTAACAGAGTAAATAAATAATGACTGAATTTTAATTTTTTTGGGTGGACTGTCACTTTAAGAGTTGAGAAGTTTTAATTACTGTGTCAGGTGTGTTCAAATCACTACGGTTGAAACAAGATGGGGATGTACATTTTCAACAAACATTAGGCCCATAAAATAATGTGTATGGGGTATGATTTTTTGCTAAAATTATGATGCTATTCATAATTGTACAATATTCTTGCATTTTAGTACATGGGTTTCTGGGATACTTGATTCTGATTGGTCAGTCGCAACATTCAATACATGTTATTCACCATTAATACACGGCTCTCTGGAATACTTGATTCTGATTGGTCAGTTGCAACGTTAATAGGTGTGTTATTCACCATTAATACGCTGCTCTCTGGAATACTTGATTCTGATTGG
>CAIGQZ010032222.1:10322146-10340611 GCA_903798205.1 Danio tinwini | reverse complement strand
ACACACACACACACACACACACACACACACACACACACACACACTGTCATGTGCTCGTCTGAGCTCCAGAGAACAGTGTACGAACTCTATATTTTATACAGTCATTGGTACAGACAGTTTATCAAGGATGTACCGCTGGATCGCGTCTCACTATAAGTTAGTTAAGTTAGTTGTTAAACGTGATATTTAATTAATCTTGCCTCTATCTAATGACTCTTCAGTCTTTTAATTCTCTCAGGTAACGTGTCACAGCGTCAGTACACTGCTTTAGTCCTTCACTTCCATGCTTGTACTAAGTAACTTTAGTGAAAACCTCAGATACTGTTGGTTAGTTCCTGTTGGTTGTGCAGCTTTTTTACCAAACAAGTGTGTGGACGCCATAACGGCACAGTTCACTCTGCCTAGTCATGCCAGATCGAGTCCCGCGGAAAAAAGTGATTGACAGGTGGTAATTTGTGTGTAACTTATCTTTATTTATTTGTTTATGATTTGGTTATGAGTAAAACAAAGGCCATGCAGGTCAGGTAGTTGAAACGGTAGGCTACAAATAATTAATTAGTTATGAATTTATTAATTATTCATAAATAATTAGTTCACCTATGAAGACGATGCCATGGTCCATCGCCATGTTTCACATTAGACATCGTACGATGCCAAATTGGTCAACATAGCCCAACCCTAACGCTATATCAGGGAGTACTGAATTAGACAAAAAATAAATGCCATTTGTAAGCTTTGCAATATATATATATATAGTTCTCTGTTCAGTCACACTCTGCAGTTTTAGTGAATTGGAATGGATGGAAAATAAATTGGAATTGGAATTTTAATTTGTCTGCCGACTTTATCAAGCTGTCAATATATTGTGACACGCATAATAATACAAACTATTGCAATATATCACAATATTTATTGTAACGCTATATATCGCGATATATCGTATCTTGACCCATGTATCGTATCGTGAGGCCTGTTCAGAAATGCTAGATGAAATGCCAGTGTGAACGTGGATCATTTTCCTTCTAAAATGCCATTTAAAAACTAAGACGTATTAGTGTAAACGGAGCCTGAGTGTGTATTTTTCGCGAGCGGGTATGCGACGGAGGAGGATCGGCGATGCTGACTCAGCATCGTGATGTGCATCGGCCATGGTGATGGACAATGGTATCGCCTATCGACCCAACCCTAGTATTCATTACTTCTGCACTAAAATATATGTTATTGTTAAATTCTCAGAAGTTTGTGCAGTGATCAATGTCTTGGCTGCATTTGTTTAGCAGTAAAATTAGCCAGCGCTAAAGCTGAAATATTAACAAAATTAAAGTGTTGACAATGTATTTGTTTTGCACTAAAATTAGTCATCATTGGTAATAAGAGCTGGGCGATTTGGCCTAAAATCTAAATCTCGATTAACTAAACATTTTAACTCAATTGATTATTAATTAACGATAAATTTTTTTATTTTTGCTTTTTTTTTTTCTTGTAGTTCACTGACAAGTTTTGTACAGTAAATATGTTCACATATTACAAGTCAAAGATTTTTTAATGAATGAATTGATTTTAAAATAATTAAAGGAAACACACACTATCTACTGTCTGTGATCATTTGTTAAACATCAGCATTGAAAAACGGAAATTAATCCACGCCGCCCGTGTTCGTCACCGCTTTCAAACCGACCAATCACAAAGCCTGTGCTACGTGTCATTGTGATGTGCAGTTACAATTTTTGAGAGGTACGCGGGTATACGACCGATCAAAGGTAGTGCTGGACCATATGCGTGCACTCAACCTGAAAAAATTAGATTGATTATAGGTTCGAATAATCGCCCAGCTCTATCGGTAATTTTGTTTTTGCAATGTGTTATGAGCTGTCAAACAGCATGTTTAAACTTTACCTGCAAATAAATCACAAATTGTGGCTTTTGTATCTTGTGTTTCATTGATGACGTCACCAGCGACTAGTCGACTCTTTGATAACATAAAAGTCGATTTCCAAAAATCTAAAGTTGTTCCTAGCCTATAGTTTGATTAACATTAATACGTCAGCAATTGATGCTAGTTTCCTCCGGCGTTTCATGCAACAACAGTCATGTTCATCATGGCACCTTATGAGATTTCTTTATGAAAATTTCCTTATGAGGTCTCGTTTTTAATTTTGCGACAAGTTCAACTGAGATTGATTTCTCTCACTATGCGTGCAAACAGACAACGACGTATAAAATTCTCAAGCAACAGACCACCTCACCATTCACTTGCATCTTGTGTTTCATTGATGACATCACCAGGGACTAGTCAACGTCGATTCGACTTTGATAACATAAAAGTCGACTTCCAAAAAACTAAAGTTGTCCTAGCAAATGGTTCGATTTGCGTTAGTACGACGGCAATTGATGCTAGTTTCCAGCAATTGATGCTAAGTTCAGCTGCGATCAATTTCTCTCACTACGCATGCAAGCAGACGACGGCGGATACAAATTCTCAAGCAACAGGCCACCTCACCATTCGCTAACTTTTCATTCATGCCCCTGCAACAAAGGCAAAACACTTCATAATGTTCATTTCTTCCAGAGTTCTCAGTCGTCATTTCTCACTCGCATTAAAAATCTGCTCTTGCTTGAAGCCCTTCTCCTTTGTTTGTCATCAAGCGCCTGACCACTGCCATGTGCACGTCCCATCACAAAATGTAGTGAAAAGTCCTACAAAAAAGGTAATAGATTAAGGTGATAATGCCATTAAAATATGAATACCCCACATGTCTTAATTCACTTTCAGTTTAGTCAGTCAGATTAATGCCATCATGAATCGCTGTTTACATGGTTGACTCCTAATCAGAGGATTAATCATATTAAAGTATTGGTGTCCATGTAAACACACTCTGTGATTATTAGTAATTGAGCTGTCAGTCACTCAGATCATAACCTCATCTAGTCTTTCACTTTCTCTGTCTGTCTCGCGTCATTGTTTCTCTGCGTTCCTGTCTCTCTTTCGTTTCTATTAAACTTTCTTCTCTCTTTCACGCTTCCTTTAAGTCCTTTTGCTGCGTGGTGAGTTGCTGAGTTTGTTGTTGTGTTCTGCTGTGCTATAGTAGCTGATGTCTTTATTCCTGTAAGTGAATGATGCATGTTTATTTATTTATTTTCTTTGGTAACACTACATTAAGATCCCATTAGTTAATGTCAGGTATACATTTGCATTAAATCATCATTTATTGTATTATGTTAATGTTAGATATAAAATTTACAGCTTTCAATGTTTATTTAGCTTGGCTTGGGTTAGGTAAGAAGAGAAAAGCAGATCGGTTTAGATAATTGTTTGAAAATGATTTTTCATTGTTGAAACAGAAATGGGAACTTACTGTAAAGTGTTACTTCAGTGTTTTTGTTAGCAAATGATGTGTAAATGCATGCGTTTAGTAAACCGGTTTATGTTTTGAGATGTATTATCTACCTTTTTGTTCACCCCCTTTTTCAGTGTTTTCTGTATTGCAGTGTAATTATCAATATTTGCATTATTTGGTTCTTGAAAACTTGTTGAAGAACTGAAGTGTGTCTGACATCAGATGTGAAACAGAAACATGTAAAACAGACTTTGACTTTCTGTCAGTGTAGTTCTCCAATTTTAGCCTTTTGATTGGGTTTTTGATCAGTGATGTTGTGTCTCGTTGAATCTCTGGAAAGCTGTCAAGGAGTTGCTGACTTGTTGGAGCAATAACCAAAATATGGTTATATTTCACTGTAAAAAAAATACTAAACCTTCATAAAAAAAGATTATGCACTGGCAGAAAGTAGAAAAATAACAAAAAATACATTGTATAGCTTGAAATGATTAGATTATTAAATAAAGATGATGCTATTTCTTCCCGTGAATATATCAAAAGTTGATTTTTGATCATTTATTCATTTTCCTTCGGTTTAGTTCCTTATTTGTCAGGGGACGCCACAGTGGAATGGACTGCCAGCTTTTCCAGCATACATTTTAAACAGTGGATACCCTTCTAGCCACAACCAAGCGCTGGGAAACATCCATACACACTCATGTAATTAACCTGAAAATAAATGAAAGGCACTTGTCAAATGATTATTTTGAGACCAGACATGATCAAACTGTCTATACCAGATGTCGAATTGGACATTCTAGCTTGACACATTTGTATTTACTGAATAACGAAGCACCACCTATATGTAATTACTGCCAGGCTGCTCTTACCATCAAACATATTTCGTTGGAATGTGAAAGTTTAAATTCCATTAGACAAAATTGTTTTATAAGGAGAGCACTTTGATGGACATTTTTAAAAAGGTATCACCAGGAAGAATCTTAACCTCTTAACGCTCAAGGTGTTACTTTACATGCATTTTTTATTTCTCTTTGCTATTTGGGCTTATTGGAGCATAATTAGAAAAAAACCTAAGTATCATCTTTTGATATGATGTACTTTTAGAGAAAAATTAGGTCCATATATGTGGACTCGTGATCTGAATTTACATAAAACACTTTTTCCTAACTTTTTTTTTAAATGCATATATCAGGGCTCGAAATTAACTTTTTTACTTGGTAGCACTGGTGCTCCCAACTTCAAAAATTTAGGAGCACCAGAAAAAATTTAGGAGCACCCACCAAAAATGAATGAGCACCACTGCAAATTGTATATTAAGGGATTTATTGTATTTAAATACAACATCAATCAGGACTAACAAAAAACAGAAACAACTAACTAATGCTGTGATGACTTATTGATATCTGTGCAATAATTCCAAAATGAATGTGTAATGATTATAAAATATTATTAATTATGATGATGATGATGTCAATAATACTTGCAATGAATAACATTTGTCATCATCATGCTGCCCTGAATGTGCTTGAATGTGAGTTATGTACTGTAAAAGGCCTGCTGTTACTTTATGAAAAATACATTTATAGTTTGCATTAAACTAAAATGAAGCATTGCGGCAATAAATATTTATTTTGCACTGTTGTTTTTATATGCATGTCAATTTAATAAATAATATTTCTGCTACAAAACAAACGTAAGATTATAATAAATCATTCAATCCAATACTGAAAGCTGCAAATCAGTAAATAGAAAAATAATCTACATCTCAAGAAAGAATGGACCAAAGAAAGTAAGAAAAGTCTCACTTCTAACACTCTCTAGAAGTTTTGGTTTGGGTTTGTGTCATTGTAAATGCTCAGTCTCGTTATGAGCTGATTTTCATTTTTCTGTGTTTGTGGAAAAGCAGGCGAGTCAGCTGACCCAATATAAGAGCAGGCAGAGCAGGATTCTCGAGATGACCACCGGCGCAAATACTGTTCTTTGCTATGAGCCGCAGATTCAGTTTAAACTTAGTAAAGGCAAGCTTCTTTGGCAATGATGTGTACAGTGTTGGATTTTACATTTAGCGGAAATTTGCGCTAAACACGCAGTTAATGCAACGCATCGAGATTCTGGCACCTTCTTCGAAAACACTTGATTGATCTCAGCTGGCGCCCTTAAAACCTCCCTGTTTTCTGACAGCAGAAAGCCTTGAGTGAAAGACAGCTAATATGGACCAATATAGAGGCAGGGAAGTCCGATTCAGCACGTTTTTAGAAAAAAACTAAACAAGTCGCTCTACAACCATTTTATGCAGTCGCACAAATGCTCCCAAATATATTATGACGTCGCATAGATTAAATTTCGGGCGCATATGCAAGCAAAATGGTCGCAAATTCGAGCCCTGATATATAACATATTAGGCATGGGATGATAACCGTTTTAAAGGTATACCTCGGTTTGGACAAGTCAAGGTTTTAGAACAGTCAAAATTTTATGTAATACCATTTTTAAGGTATGTGTAATATTTTTACACACATTTACTTTTTTTTTTAAGACAACAGCATCTCCAGCAGAATAAATATCCAAACATGTCATTTTAAGATGTAAAGAAATCTGTGTTTTAGAAACTAATGAAGACAGCAGAAGTCAATGATTCATTTGAATGATTTAGCCTGACATGTTTACTGCTCCAAAATATCAATTTCAAAGGGGAAAAAAGTTTTAGTTTTTTACCCAGACATTTAAAAAGAATATATTTTAGAGCAGTAATCACAATACTGTAATACCGTGAAACTGTGATATTTTTATCCAAGGTTATCATACCGTCAGAATCTTATACAGGCCAATGCCTAAAACATATACTTTTTTTTTAACATGTTTTGACTATCAGAGAGTAAATACAAATTTATTTGTCCATTTTGGACAGTTAAAAATAGTGTTTGGGACATTTTATATGCTGCAAACAGTTGCAGGATGACACTGTATGTCTGTAACAAAATATAAAACATTCAAAGTATTTTAAATAGTCACTTATGAGCTAAAATGTGCTGTCCATGTATGTGGCCACTAGGCATGGGCCGGTATAAGATTCTGATGGTATGATAACCTTGGATAAAAATATCACGGTATTGTGACAACTGCTCTAAAAATTTTCTTTTTTAAATGTTTGGGTAAAAAACTAAAACTTTTTTCCCTATTGAGCGCAATACATTTTATTTTGAGAAACATTTAAAATATTTTAGAACAGTAAACATGTCATCCTAAATTAATTATAGCCTTCTATAGTTATAGCCTATAGTTTCAAGAACAGATTTTTTTTTCACAATTTAAAACAGCATCTTTGGATCTCTTTTCTGCTGATGATACTGTTGTCCTAAAAAAACAAACAAAAAAAGTAAATAAAAAAAATCTTATGCATACCTTAGGAACGGTATAGCAGAGAATGTTGACAGTTTTAAAACCTTGACTTTTCCTTAAAAACGGTTATCGTCCAATGCCTAGTGGCCACTAAGCCCTAGGAGGTTAAATTATTTATAAAAAATTGAACTAAAAAAATCATATTTAACTTTGAGTATATTTTTGTGTGAATTTTATTTATTTCTATCCTATATATTTGTCTAAGTAACTTTTTATTGTAATACAAATTTGTTTTTATCATGTAATATTTTATGTATACTCATTTTGCCACGGAATAGCCATAAGTTGCTGATGTGCCAATAAATAGATAATAAATGAAACTCATTCACACACTCACTCATACACTACGGCCAATTCAGTTCATCAAATTCACCTATAGCACATGTGTTTGGACTGTGAAACTTAAAGGAAACCCACGCTAACACTGGGAGAACATGCAAACTCAGAAACGCCAACTGACCATGGGACTTGAACCAGCGGCCGACTTGCTGTGCTAACCATTGAGCCATTGTGCTCCCCCTGATAAATTTAGTTAATTAGCTTAAAATATACTTCTTTGATCTTGTTGCATGGTGAGAAAATACTACGAGAATATTATATCCTTCCATATTCAGTCTTTGTTTTAAACGTGCTATCTGCTTGTTAAGTGTGATGTCACGCGAAGGAGCTTCCGGGTCCAAGCGCTCTATTAAACTGAATGAGGAGACTCATCAAATGCTAATAATACACATTTACAAAGCGATGTAATACTTTCGAAAATAACGATCGCAATATATATGTCCATGCCTAATATCAGATGGCCAGAAAGTGAGACATTTTTTTAGAAATTGTTAAAATTTTGGTATTTGTGATGCAGCAAGCCCAGAGATTGTTGTGTACACTATGACTTTATATAAAATTTACTTTAATGTGTGATATGAATAAAAAGTTATCATAAACAAATATTTAGTCAATTCAAATGAGTGGCGGCTTAGGCCCCGAAACAGTATTACATACATCACCAACACGTCACCACTTAACAAGCGGATAGAGATAAAGTAAACTTCTGCTTATTTCCGTGTTCTCAATCTGCTCCTAGTCATGGATTTCTCTTCTTCTGTCTATTGATTTTGACGTCTGCTTGTTTGTCTTTTGTTAGGTTGAGCAGTCTGACATTAGGAGACTCTGAGCGCAGGTCTTCTCCTGGCCAGCAGAGGGAAACACTGCCTGATCTCTCTTCAGATGGCTCCGGTAATGCATATTCCTCTGACAGGCAGAAATATATTGACCTTATTCTTCACATGCGAGCGGGCGCAGCCATTTGAATCTTTTTAGCTCAAGACTAGGCGCGCAGAATTCCGCAGATTTTCCGCAGAATTCCGCAGATTTTCTGCAGAATTCCGCAATTTTTCCGCAGATTTTCGCTGATTTTTATCCCATCATCAATTTTGTTTATTTACTTGAGTAAATGTGTGTAAATCTGCATTTATTCAGTTTTTAAATTAAACATATTTTACATATTAAGGTTTTAGTTATGAGACTCCCAAAATAATTCCGCAGAAATCCGCAGATTTTTACCAAAAATTTCTGCAGAAATTGCAAAAAATGTCCACAGATTCCGTCTGGCCCTACTCAAGACTTACGCTCTCATTCACTTCTATTGATTTTTTAGATGATAACAGCTTGTTATACTGCTTGATGTTGCAAACTGATATTTTCTTACTGTTTTATTCTACTTTTTATGTATAGTCATGAACACACTTGTTTGTAGAGTGAGTAGTTTGACTGTTTTCTGCCGTTTCATTATTCAGTTTCCTATGGGAGAAATGATTAGGAAGTTCTAAAACAACTGCAAAAGTGAGCGCACTGCAGAATAAGGTCAATAAGATGGGAGTGTATTGAAATGTGTTTCTCCTGGTTTGATAGGGACAGGTTTGGTCCAAAGATGTGTGGTTGTGCAGCGGGACAATCTGGGGTTTGGCTTCACCGTGTGCGGAGAGAGAATCAAACTGGTGCAGAACGTCCGGCCGGGTAACAAACACTTACACATTGTTGGTTTGGGTCAATAAGATTTTATTTGAAGTTATGTTATTACGTCTATTTAACATGAGTTTGTTTAATTGATCAAAACTGATTGAGTACAGACTAGAGCTGCATGATTCTGGCTAAATTGAGAATCGCGATTTATTTATTATTATTATTATTATTATTATTATTATTATTATTATTATTATTATTATTATCAAGGCTTTACATTAACACCCTCCAAATGCGGGTAGATTTCAGTTGTGGCAGGTTAGACAGCCACTCCTACTAGCCACTTTCGCTGGTTGAAACTCATTTTTAAATTGCCAGTGCTGGCTCGGCACTACAGCTTAGACTGTTTAGTTTATGACCGTTTGTCTGTATGCGTACAAATGTGATCTTAGAATCGAGAAGCAGCACGACTGACAAAAACAGCTATTCGCGCGATCAAAAAAAAAAGCAGGTGAATAACAAATGAGAGCATCATGCGCATGGTGAGACAGGCTTTCCTCACTTACTGACGAGGGTATGGAAGTACGTGTGAAATACAGGTGTTAAAGAGCCCCTACATTATCAGATTGCCTCTTGCATTATATTCAACATCATATAGGCTAGAGTAGTTATACTGACACTGTTAAACAGTTATTCTCATGCACAACACTCTTGTGTTCGCTATGAAAGAAAAACATATTAAACGCTTATTATATCATAACTTTAAAATGCGATATGATTATTTAAATGCACGCTTTCGGTTTCATTTTCAGTGCTAAGTGCGGTTCATACTTCCCGCGCGGCTCCCAAACGATTACTCTGTGCCACAAACTGAATGTTATTTACAACTTTATTACCTGCTATTCACAGCCTATGCAGGTTCTGTTCACAATAGACCATTTCGAGGGGCGTAAACAAAAACAACGGTCTCAACGTATTTCCTGTTTTCAAGCTTGCGTTTCCACTACCAAGGCTACCCTTTTGGTGGGCGTGGTGTACGACCAAGTTTCAGACGACGTCATGTTTACTCAAGGAAATGTCACAGTAACACCGTACAGGTCACATATCATATGAGAAGCACTTCTCACAACACAGATGCTTTATACACATAAATACTTGTGTATAAATGTTCATTAATAACCTTTTTATGAACATTATTTGATTATAACTGCAGATCAATGACAGTGTGAAATAGCCTACTGTAACGTCTGCAATTATATAAAATAAATAAATAAATGAACATATATGAACACATACAGACCCTTACAGTCTCCGATATGTTACCACTTACAGAAAAACTACACACAGCATACATTTAGTCCTTATTTGGGTTAAAAAAAACAACACGAAATATAGCCCACAGTCAGTGCAAACCTCTCATCTGTGTCTGTCATCTTTAGCAGCACGTGTAGCCTCTTGTTAAAGAGTAATTCTGTCATTTTTACTTCATAATAGTCCAAAAGGTGATGATAATAGTTAAACAGGGCAGTTTGTTCATGTTTTAGGTTGCAGAAGCATCATTTGCTGATGTTTTGTCAGGCTTCTCCTTAGTTTCTTTCGCTTTTCACTCTCGCGGTTGTCCTCATCTGAATGGATCGGATATCAGAGCGCTTCAATGAGCACGTTAAAAATATGAGCTCAAAAAGTTAGTTAATTTAAATAAAGACGTGATCGCGAGCTCTCTGGGCAATGTGAAACCGCTCGCACTTTTAGACGAGATCGTAAAACAACAGGACACGGCAGAATTTGTTCTTGGCTTTGTGGCTGTTCATCAAGACGACGACAAGGTTTGTCTGAGCTCGGGTCGACCATGGCTCGTTATTATATGCATAAAGTATTACAATAATGTCGTTGCTGTGCATTAAAACATGGTAGTTCCATTGTTTTTTTTCTGGCTAGCTCCACGAACTAATCAGCGTTCAGCTGCGCGTGTAGCTCCGCCTAATAATACTCTTTCTCGTGTTTGGTACCCTTTCGAAAGGTTGCCAAAAAAGTGGTACGGAATGGTTCGGTTCTATACTACTTTTGACAGTGGAAACGGCCATAAAAACGTACCCTACCACTCAGTGGAAACGGGCCATTATACACATACAGTAGTGTGTCTGCATTACTGGTTAAAAGTTTGAGATCAATACAATTTAGATTTTTTTTATATGATCAGAAATACAGTCGAAACTGTAAAATTGTGAAATATTATTTTTAATATTATTATTATTATTAGTTCTTGTTGACTGTATATTTAAAATTTGTTTTAAAATTGTTTAGCATCATTACTTTTAGTCTTGTGTCGCATGATTCTTTAGAAATAATTATAATATGAAGGCTTGTTGATTTAAGAAACTATTATTATAAGAAAATTATAAGAAAACTATTATTATAAGAAAATATTAATATTATTATCACTGCTGGCATAAAGTTGTTCAAAAATACCATTAAATATGCGTTTACTTTTGTTTGCATAGTGCACTAAAATGTTCAAGAGTGAAAGTAAATATCATTTATCATATTCATTTATTAAATTGGAAATGAGTTGTGCTATTTTTAAAGTTTCCTTTATTGGAGAGTCATTAAAAAAGTCAAATGAATTCGTTTCCACATGTCTTGGGGATAAAAATGTTGTTGGGGATGTTGTTATTTTTTCCATTAATAACTGATCACAGTACAGCAGCAAATCATCATATTATAATAATTTTTAATAATAATCAATCTTGTGATAAAATTCAGCTTTAAATCAAGATTAAATTACATTACAAACTTGTGAAAGTCTAAATAAAGGCAGTGATGTTAAAACAAAGTAAAAGTCCCAAATCTGTTCACATTACTATAGTTTATCCCTGTGAGAGAAATTCAATCATGAAGGTTTTAAGTGTTGCCAAATGTAAGTCATACTAAGAATAATAATTGTTTGCATGTTTTTTTTTTTTTAATAATGTTGTAATATGTATATTGAATTGAATTTATGATTGTTTATATTATATTGTGTGTGTTTAATTATATTTATTTAGTGATTTCTGTTTTTGGATCTGGACCTAAGAGTCTGAAATTAAAGGAATATTAATAATAATCCAGTATCCTCATAATCACTCTGTATGTTTTGTGCTGTCAGGTGGAGCAGCGGTGAAGGCTGGAGTTCAGGAAGGAGACCGAATCATTAAGGTTCCTCAATTACGTCATGCACTTGTCATTGTAGCACTCATTTATTGATTAACTAACCCACTCATGTCTGTTTGCCTTTCAGGTCAATGGCTCCATGGTTTCCTCCATGTCCCATCAGGAAGTGGTGAAGATGATCAAATGTGAGTTTTGTGTTTGTGTTTTTGACGTTGCGTTTACAGTGTGTTGATGTTATGGCTGTGCAATGGGACAATATACATCGTATGCTATGAGAACATTTGTGGTTGCATATTTAAACCATAATTAAACCTGTCACGATGTCAATTTTTTGTTGTGCGATTTGTTGTACCGAAATATATCACGATAAACAACATCATTGTTATTTTAGGACCATTTTGTGGCACTCAAGTTCCAAGTTAATTTGTTTATAGAGCACATTTAAGACCAAAGTGCTGTGCATAAGACCAAGTAAAAAGACAGAATATAAACACACAGACATAAGACAAGAGGAACGACTGAATAAATGTAAAAATGTAGCAGTAGAAAGAACTATTAAAAATAATATTAAAAAGCCATGCTAAGAAGGGAACTAAAAGAACAAATTGGAGTGTATTGTAAAAAAATCATAAGAACATCAGACTATATATTGACTATATTAGTCAATAATATCACTGAAATTAATTTAACAACTGAATTAATAAATGAGTTTACACATGTAAATAAATAGACAATTATTGGCAAAAAAATCTGCTCGCACAGATTCCGTTTGGATCTAGTTATGTGTCCCGCCCCAGCCCAAAACACACACACACGCACGCACGCAAGCACACGCACGAGAGGTCCTGTGGCTGAGACGCTGCTCCCATAAAAAAACTGCTTCAGTGTTCTCAATGATAGTAACTTGCATTTTATCGTCAGTAACGGTAACTCATAGTGGTGTAACTGATCACAGATCTGCAGTTCGGATCACAGTATACTAATATGATCTTTGCTACTGTTGCTGATAATGCTTAATATAGAAATCTAACATCTTGTGCAACAGTCATATTTATCTTCAATTAATGATTCAACAATTCACACATAAAACGTCATGTTTTATTATACTGTAGGTGTATTATTTCTGAAAATCTATTCAGTGACATCATTTTGATGGTTGTTTGTCGCCATCTGTTGGTTACACAATGTAATTGCTTTTACCAGCGTCAAACATTCACCAGCGTCATGTTTCATTAAACGGTGATTTTAATCTTTACCATAAACATCAGTGTTTATATCTGAACTATAAACTGTTCTCCAGCACTTCTGTGTTATTTAATTGTTTGTAACTCACTGAAGCAGTGTAAAAACTGAATCTCTCTCGAGGCAGATTTGAATGCAGCGCTTTGAAGGATTAATAAACATATGCAAATCATAATCATTTATCGTTCATGTTGCGCAGGTTTGAACTGAGATCACGGTCTTTTAATGTTTAATTGTGCAGCTTTACACTGAATGCATTAATGCAGGCTAAACAAGCAGTGACAGAAAACACAATAAATTAATAGCCTAAGAAAGCATTTAGGAAGGTACCAGCACAACTTTTTCCGTCATCATTATATCTTACAGGGAAGCCAAAATGCTTTCATGCAGGCGATTTGAATGACGCGGGAGATGATCTCTCTGCAATGGTTATAAATGTTGGATTAACCGATTTAGTTAAAAAAAATAAATTAATAATCCGCGGGTCACGTGCGTTCAACAGTGATCCGTTTCACCCCTAGTAACTCATATGATTCGTTACTGAAAAAAGTATCGCGATTAGTAGCATTGTTTATTTATAATGCCATTATTCCCATTAATGGTTATCATGATATGATAATACATTTTCATGATTTATACGAGCCCAATGTTACACACCATTACTAATATGCAAACAGAAACACGAATAACGGCATCGTGAGAAAATCTTAAAAGTACAATGTTTACATTTGGCTTTTTATTTAGCGATATATATTTTTTAATAATATTTGTTTTTACTTTTTCACAACAAGGAACAGTGCACATTAATAAACATTGCTCAAGACTGTAAATGCACCCAGATGATGATCTATAAACCAACTAAAAAGCTAATTAATATTATAAACAAGCCTGAAATACACAAATAAACAACAGAAAAACAACGACAATAAAAACCTAATGTCCTAAAACTGCGTGTCCTCTTGGTTTGACAGCTGGGACGTATGTAGCACTGACTCTTCAAGGCCCGCCTCCTTCAGCCGCGTCCATCCAACTACAGCCCCTCCCTTCTGACCTCCTGGCCAATCACAGGACAGCACTGGGTGAAGCCCCGCCTTATCCACAAACTCCACCCACAGGAAGCAGCACCCCGACTCAGAGGATCACAGGACCCAAACCGTTACAGGTGCAGCACGTTTTACATTATTACTGTACAGTTTTTTTCCTCATGACTGCCATCTGCCACTATGCTGACACACAGGCATTTGTAGCTCCGCCCTCTTTTGAAACGAGCACAATCTCATTTGAATTTAAAGGGACAGTCACCAAAACAACATAATTAGGATCAAAGCCTAAAGGGGGCAGTCTCAGAGAGTTATAAAACAATTTCTGTGTGGTATTTTAAGCTGAAACTTCACACACATCAAAGACTTGTTTTACATCTTGTAAAAAGGAGCAAAATAGGTGCACTTTAAAGCCTGAAAGATGTGTTTATTGGTAAAGGTGTTGGTTTTAATGTGGTTGTCCCTCCTCAACAGGACCCCGAGGTGCAGAAACAGGCCTCAGAAATCCTCCGAAAGATGCTGGAGCAGGAGGAGGCCGAGCTGCAGGTCTCAGATCAGTCAAAATACTATGTTCACTCATGTTTAAACAGATGAGTTCATGTTTGTTATCCTCACTGTGCAGAATCTTCTGGAGGAACAGTCCAGAAACCCTTCAGTTTCATTAGAGGAGCGGATTGAACGTGCCAAACGAAGAGCCAGTCAGGTCAGAGTGAAGATCCAGCAGGACGTGGTGAGGATGTGCATATTAATAATACAGCAGCTGTTGATGCATAAACTGTGCGTTTACATGGACACCAATACTAGATTTTAATATGAGTAAGACAGTACTCTGATAAAGAGTCTAGCATGTAAACAGCCATTTATTTATTTATTTATTATTATTATATATATATTTTTTGATGGCCTTAATTCGACTAAAGCCAACTAAACAGAAATCAAATTAAGACATGGAGTATGCATAATTTAGTGGCATTATTGAAGTGCAGTTAGGCATGGGATGATAACCGTTTTCAAGGTATATTGCGGTTGGAAAAAGTCAAAGTTCTAAAACCACCTAAATGTTCTGCTATACCGTTCCTAAGGTATATGTAAGTTTTTTTAACATTTTGTTTTAAGTTTTTGGGACAACAGTATCTCCAGCAGAAAAGACATCCAAGATGCCATATTAAATGAAGAAATCTTAAGAATATGTTTATGTGTGTGTTTTTGAAACAGGCAGCAGATGTCATTTGAATTATTTAGCCCGACATGTTTACTGCTCCAAAATATTAATAAAAAGTTTCTCAAAATAGAATATATTGTGTTCAACTGGGAATTTTGTTTTTGTTTTTTACCCAGACATTTAAAAAGAATATATTTTAGAGCAATGATCACAATACCGTGAAACCGTGATGTTTTTATCCAAGGTTATCATGCTATCAGAATCTTATATCGGCCCATGCCAGTACAGACATGTAAACACAGCAATCAAACTATTACCATAGTGTAGGACTTTTCTGCTTTCCAGTTAGCATCCTTAAAAAATTGTAAATTTATCAAAAGTAATCCTTAAACTGTTTTAAATTTTCATTCATTCATTTTCCTTCGGCTTAGTCCCTTTATTCATCGGGGGTCACCACAGCTGACTAAACCACTAACTTATCCAGCGTATTCTGGACATAGCGGATGCCCTTTCAGCTGGAACCCAGTACTGGGAAATGTTTTAGATTTTTGGCTTATGTATTATTATTATTATTATTTATGTATTTTTAACTTGCGTATTATTTATTGATGTTGATGACTTTTTATTGTTTTTATAATTATCAGAATGTCTGGCGTATCTTAAAGTGTCTTAGGGTGCTTTCACACCTGTGTTTGGTGGTGTTTGACAGGGTGCACGCGACATGTCTGAAGAGCGAGGAGGGATGCAGTGGGAAAGGGGGGTGATGAGAAGGGTGCGCAACGTATTTGATGACCAGGAGGGAAACTCACGATTTCCGGTAGATTATCACTCGCTTGCGGACCTCCCCCTTACTCTTAATTTTCTCTTCATGTAGCCGTATAAACACTGTGAAATAGCCGGGCTCGGATCGTATCGCTTTCTTACTACAATCGATCCGCTCCAGAGTTCGTTTCAATCGAGCCGAGACCACCTCATTCAGCGATTGCTTATCTTGCCAATCTGAGCGCGTTTGCCTTGTTCACATATGCCAAACAAACCGCGCTAACTGGGCAAATGCGCCAGGTTCCGGAACAAAAGTCTAGGTGTGAACGCACCTTTAAATTCACTGAAAGAATGTCTTGTAGGTCTTAAATAATTTTAAATGGGTCTTAATTGTCCCATGTCCATTTATTTATATTTAGTTTATCATATTTTTAAAACTTCATCATAAGAAATATCTTTTTTTTGATAGGGCAAATAAAAGAGTTTTCTGCTGGCCCAACCAGGTCGTTAGAAAACATTAACTGCATTTCCACTGTCGGGCCAGTGCGAGCCAGAGCTTTTATCGGGTCAGGCCAAGCCAATTGCCTGGGAGCTTGAGCACTGAGGCCGAAATCATGTCGCATTTCCACTGTTAGGCTAATAGCTCGCAGTGCGTCACGCAAACCCTGCCCCAAGAACGTTCCCCGAATCAAATGTCACACAACCCGCCCAGTTCAGTGGGAATCAGGCAGGCAGATAAAGCACACCATCGCATCATCACGAACCATTAAAATGAAGACAAACAAATGACACAACACTGTACAGCATTGTCATACAGTGTCTCACATAGGCATCTAAACGCGCATGAATTGTGCACAAACACGCCTTTTAAACGTGACAAAAACTCTCACCAGCCTTTACTGGCTGCTGTGTCTTTAATATGGTATGGTTTATTATTATGCATTATTGAAACCTCAAGGAGGACGCAGCAAAGAATGGTCACTTATTAAATTAAAACTTTATTATTTTATGCAACAGCCTTAAAAGGGGAAACATGAGGGCGATCATAAGCAAAATGACCCCCAGCCTTTAAGGTGTTTAATGGAGTAGCCTATCTTAAACTGACCTGCTATATGTTTTTCTTTCCCTTATTTATTTATTTGTTTGCCGCATGTACTCGTGTGCGATCGGACAACTAGTGTAATGGCGGCACGCCATCTTTACCAGACTCTGACAAAGTCTGCCTCTCCCTTCCGTCCCGAAGCTCAAACTGGACCTCTTTGGCCCAAGGTATTCGGCGGGCTGAAAAAAGCCGGCCGCTGACCCCGAGGAAGCCCCGCTTTGGCTTGATCAGGCCCCGGAAATGACAGTGTAAAGGCGACTGGCCCTGGCTCACCCTGGCTTGCTCGCTTTAGGCACGATAGTGGAAACGTGGCTAATCTTTAGCATTTAGCCATTTTTAAGTCTGAAATTTTATTCATAATGGTCTTAAAAAGGTTTTTAAAAGTCTTAACTTTGACTTGATGAAACCTGCAGAAACTCTGATTATAGAAAAAGTGATATTTATTAATGTGGTAAACTTGACTTGTTTTTGCCATGAGAAGCTGATATGGCAATACACTCAAATCTCTCTCTCTGTACTTTAGTTAGTGAATGAAATGTCAGAGGTGGCCTGTTGATGGAGAGTTTGTATGCGTCGTCATCTGTTTGCACACGTAGTGTGAGAAATTAACTGCAGTTGAACGAATGGTGACATGATGATATTAATTAAACTATATGCTATAACATGTAAAACTGGAACATTTAAAAGCAACTCATATAAAGACCTTGATCATATTATTGTCTTATTCATATTAAGGCAAATAATCAGGTCACTGATGTCCATGTGAACAGGGTCTGTTAGTTGAATCCTGCTTTTACAGAATGATGATTTACTGCTGACGTTTTCAGTCTCCTCTTCGTTTTTGTTTTTCAGGACGGCACTCGATCAGATGCTGTCGCTAACTATCTCACAGCAGGAGAAGGTTAGTATTATAGTAAAAGTATATCTTGAAGAAGGCTTTGGTTTCCTGAGACACTTTGTGTAGCTTTGTGAAGGCAAAGTTTACTTTAAATTCACCTATTAATGGTGTTTGTATTTATCTGCTTTGTGCAGGCCGGCTGTCCATAGACTCCAATGAAGGAGACGCGGAGGTGAGTGTATCTGCTGTAATCTCTTGCATCAAACTCAAATATTGCATAAAGCATTTGCAAGTAAAGCAGTGTTTCCATTCAATGAGAAACAAAAGAGAATAAAATCATCACTTCCTGATAAACTGGAGCGAATACCAGTAAGAGAAGTGTAGTTTAATGCCTTGGGATCGCTGTGATGTTTGTTCTTCTCTAATAAATCAGAATCAGAATCAGTTTTATTGCCAAGTGTGCTTCACACACACAA
>CAIGQZ010032222.1:10249431-10292292 GCA_903798205.1 Danio tinwini | reverse complement strand
TATATATATATATATATATATATATATATATATATGTATGTATGTTTTGTTTTTTTTATGCACAAATTTAAAGAGTACCACAGGTCAACAAGGAGATTGCAAAAGACAGCTTCTGCTTTAAACTGGACTGACTGAATATCTACTATTCAAAAATATTCAGACAAATGTAAACTACAGTAAAACACCCTAAATCTGTTGAAATGCGTCGATCTGATGCTGATCTGAGTTTGCAGCTGGATATTATTGGGAGATCGCTGACAAGAACAGTGAACAACTCCACCAGAGCGCGTCTGACGCTTATTTGCAGGTTTATTTTACATTCTATGGCAGAAACACCATTGAGCCTCGCTAGATCCTCCTGTATGGACGCGCGTCCGTTATAAAACACTCACAGGATATTAATTTGGACGACTATGAGGATATATTAAATAGTTCACACAGAGAGAGACTTTCACTTTCACTTCACGCATAGTTTGTGAATGAACAGACTGACGTGTACTAGCTGCAGACGCGATCATGAGGCTGTTTTTGCTCCGAGTTTGAAGTAATCAGTCAGAGAACAGGAGAAAGCGCATTACTACAATCATTTTAAAATAGCAT
This sequence comes from Danio tinwini, assembly GCA_903798205.1. NCBI lineage: Eukaryota > Metazoa > Chordata > Actinopteri > Cypriniformes > Danionidae > Danio > Danio tinwini. The sequence continues at coordinate 10,291,692 of CAIGQZ010032222.1, read as the reverse complement.
ATTAAAAAATACCTGCAGGACCGCTGAGACCCACCGGTTGAGAATCTCTGCTATACCATACTATATTATACTATGTACAATATTCATTATATTGTATACTATATCATATAGTATACTTTTTTCTTTGTCTGGTCTAATATTATATTATATATAATAATATATTTTATGATTTTTTGTATTCTATTATATTTTATCATATTATATTATATGACTGTTATATTTTATAATTATATTTTATGATATATCATATTTTGTATGTTATATTTTGTATGCCATATTATATTATATAATTACATTACTTAGAGTAACTGGGTTATAACTAGATAAGCTATATTCCATTTAGTAGTCATAAATAATCTATTTCTTTCTTATTTTTTTTTTTTTAGATTAATTTTTGGTCTTTTTGCCTTTATTAGATGGGACAGTAATGAGACAGGAAGCAAAGTTGGAGAGAGAGAGAGAGAGAGAGAGAGAGAGAGAGAGAGAGGGGGATAGGGTAGGGAAATGTCCTCGAGCCGGGATCCGAACTCAGGACGCCCTGACGTGCTACTGCACCATATGTCAGCCCGCTAACCACTAGTCTATTGCACCGACATCTATTTCTTATAAGGCAAATACACTATAAAGTGCACATACTGTAAAATATGCTGCAGCCATATTTACTAACAGTTAGCAATCAATTTATTATTTAGCAGTCTTTAACAATAATTCTGTTGTTTATTTTGAGATGATGATAGTTTAGGTCAATTAAATACTTAATTAAACAGCTTTTAATATTTTTTAACGCTGTAAATGTAATTTAACATTTGAATGTTAATCATTAAATGCTTTTTTCCTTGTTAAATAATTTTTAATAATTGAAACCTGGTGTAAAATTCATATATTTTATTACACACACACACACACACTCACCGGCCACTTTATTAGGTACACAGTACAAGTACCGGGTTGGACCCCTTTTGCCTTCAGAACTGCTTTAATCCTTCATGCCATAGATTCAACAAGGTACTGGAAATATTCCTCAGAGATTTTAGTCCATATTGACATCATAGCATCACGCAGTTGCTGCAGATTTGTTGGCTGCTCATCCATAGCTATGTTTCTATCCAAAAATGTGAATAAACTTTATGCGCAAAACTGGATTATCGCATTAAAGACGTGCAAATAAAGCAGCGTTTCCATCCAACGAGTCAAAGAGAACAAAACCGTCCCTTTCTGATTAACTGGCGCCAAATATCAACAGTAAAAACTGAAATTGCTGCGATAAGAGGAGCTGCGTCAATCTTTTCTTCATCTAATAAATGACTTGCGCCTCAGAAGGCAATCCTGACACACAGTGAACGCGCGGTGGCGTTTGAAGGTGTCAGATGCGGAGCACAGACTCTTAATTCTGGAGGTCATTAATAATAGAATACACTAATACTGAAATGGTTAAGGTGTTTAAGAATGGCCAAAACAACATTTCAGATTGTTTATAATGTGCTCAGCCTGCTGGTTTGTCCATTCACACACATTTTTATCATCACATGATCTTTTTTAATGCCCATGGTGAAATTTGTGCGGTAAAAGTGTTTCCATCGTAGTTTATGTGCAACTTTTCTTATCGAATAAAAAGGTTATCCTACTTAGTTATGCGCATATGTTTTTTCATCATGGCGTTTCCATCAACCATTTTTTTAATGCTCATGTCCAAAATGTGCATAAAAATAGGTGGATGGAAACGGCTCATGATGCCAATCTCCTGTTCCACCACATCCCAAAGGTGCTCTATTGAATTGAGATCTGGTGACTGTGGAGGCCATTTGAGTACAGTGAACTCTTTGTCATGAATAAACTAGTTTATAAAGCCGATTACATTTATAAAGCTTATAAAAATAAAATATTTAGGTTTACTTGAGGTCATGAACTTATGTTTTTAATAGTAGTTTAGTTCAAAATTGAGCTGCATAATTGGCATAGTGATAATAAAAGTATTTTAAAAAGGTTTTTATTGTTTTTCTCAGAGCTGTTTGATGTTTAGTCGATGTATTTCTTCACTGTGTCTTTCAGTCCGACCATATCAGTGCGTTTGGCTCGCAGCGAGTCTTTAAAAGCTCAGGGGGAGGGGCGTCGAAGAGGAGGTGGGACGGGGGCAGAATTTGTGCCTCGTTCCCGTAGTGACGTGGACATGGAGGACTGTGAGGAGAGGGAGGGGCCTGGACTGAGGCCGTTACATCACAGTGCATCATCATCAGCCTCCAGCAGCTCCGCACGGTAACATACACATCTGCTCTATTAATGCACACACACAAGCAACATCTCCTTTATCAATAGTTTTCTTTTAAGATGTTCATAACTAATAGAGTATTTAGAAAACAGGATCTAACAAATTTATTGTTGTATATCAGTTTTATCTGAAATGGCTTTACAGAGTCAAATAAAATAAACAATTTGGTCACTACACAAACTATTTATGTCAATCAATCAAGCCTTTATTTGTCACATATACCTCCATGTATTCACATACACTGACATATAGTGAAATTGGTTGTTTGGTGGTGTTTGACAGGGTGCGCGCGACATGTCTGAAGAAGAGCGAGGAGGGATGCGGTGGGGAGGGGTGATGAGAAGGGTGCGCGTCGTATTTTGAGGACCGGGAGGGAGATGCGCGATTTCTGGGAGATTATCACTCGTTTGCTGGCATCCGGGAGTCTCTGTGCATTTGTGGGAACTTCTGAAAAACTTGGGATGTCTGGAATGACCTCCCGCCCTACTCATAATTCTCTCTTGATATAGCCGTATGCCTATTGCCTATTATATCCATAAAACACTGTGATATAGCCGGGCTCAGATCGTATCGCTTTCTCACTTCAATCGATGCGCTCCAGAGTTCATTTCAATCGAGACGAGACCACCTCATTCAGGCGGTCTCGGAGCAATTGCTTTGGCGCGGATCCGAGCGTGATTGCCCTGTTCACATATCCCAAACGAACCGCGCTAACTGGGCAAACGCACCAGGTTCCGGAACAAAAGTCTAGGTGTGAAAGCACCCTAACAGAGCAAGGTAATTTTCACAGTATGTCTGATAATATTTTATCTTCTGGAGAAAGTCTTATTTGTTTTATTTCGGCTAGAATAAAAGCAGCTTTTAATTTTTTAAGAACCATTTTAAGGTCAATATCATTAGCCCCTTTAAGCTCTTTTTTTTCCTGATAGTCTACAGAACAAACCATTGTTATTCAATCACTTGCCTAATTACCCTAACCTGCCTAGTTAACCTAATTAACCTAGTTAAGCCTTTAAATGTCACTTTAAGCTGTATAGAAGTATCTTGAAGAATATCTAGTCAAATATTATTTACTGTCATCATGTCAAAGATAAAATAAATCAGTTATTAGAGATGAGTTATTAAAACTATTATGATTAGAAATGTGTAGAAAAAATCTTCTCTTCGTTAAACAGAAATTTGGGAAAAAAATAAACAGGCTAATAATTCTGACCTCAACTATGCATAACATGCCATAAAAATGACACACTGATACAATTCACCAGGAAACAAGAAATTATCAGCCAAACATAATTATGCAGTAAATAAGTATATAGATATGTTGGAGTTTTTTTATCTCTAATGTTTTAGGTTTGGAAGTTTATTACTGCATTTCAGTCTGTTTTGGGTTATTTTTTTCAGGTCGTTGGAGAACCCGACGCCGCCGTACACGCCTCGGTCTCAGCGCAGGTGACGTTTCTCAGCACACACACTCATTATTCACTCGTTCTTTTGTTGGTCGCTGATTTTCTGCTGTCCGTCTGCAGGATTGTGGAAGTTCCAGTGTCTCTGTTACCTGACGCTCCGGCTCTGGATGAGGACGTGATCGACTCGCACAACTGGCAGGACACAGTGGAGCCGCACATATTAGCATCACTTACATCACGAGAGATCGACAGACAGGCTGTCATCTACGGTACACACACTCATTCATGCAGTAATTAGGGTTTCCATGCTTCTCGAAAGTACTTGAATTTCAGACATAGAGCCTGAAAAGTTTTAACTTTTAACAAACACCAAACTGCAAAAAATGCTTTTCTTACTTGGATTTTTTGTCTTGTTTCTAGTCCAAATATGTAAAAATTCTTAAATCAATCTAGACAAGCAAAACATATAGTCTTGTTTTCAGAAATAATATGCCAAGATTAAAGGTGCAGTATGTAAGTTTGACACCCAGTGGTTGAACTAGGTATTGCACTCCTGGATAAAAAAAAAACGCAAGCGCGGGATGCCAGATTGAGTACAGGAGCGAGTGATTTAAACTGTTCTAAATAAAAGCAACGACACGTGATAGAGGAAATATTCTCCATATTAAAAGGAGTTTTGGTTGTAACCAACACCTGGAATTGATATATTAGAAACAGCTTCTATTTCTCACAGCTCAACAACAGAAACCTATGACAGTGATCACCTCAGGTAAACTTTGTGTGCTTTATTTGGTGCTAAATGCTAATAATGTGAGTTTGAATAGATTGTAAACCTTACCGTTTCGTGAGTGAGTGCATATTCTGTGCTTTTTAAATGGCTGCATTTACATTTCTGTTGTGTTTCGTCTGGTGCAAACAGCCAAACTGCTCATCACTGCGCATCTCGTCACAAAGCAAGTTGTTAGGACACGTGGTTACAATGTAACCTGCTCACCTAATGTTTACATTCAATATATTTATATAATTCGCTAATTAATAACCTCATGTGGAACTGAATCTGCCTCATTTCCAGGTCTGATACTGTCTTTTTCGGTAGGGGTGTCAAAATTAATTGTTTCTTTGGTGCACCGCGATGCAGACGGGGACAATTCGATATCAGTTAAGTGATAATCATAACCGGTTACTACGTACTGACGTCATTTATCTCTTATGCGTGATGTCCAGTAGAATACTATGGCGAAGGAGGCGAGGGCGAGTATTTACAACGCTCCAACTACTTAAAAGGTAGATAATTATGCACAGTTTAACTGCTTGTGAATTTGCTGGGAAGTCTTTCACAGACACTGAAGAAGGCACAGAGCACACGAGCCGATATTACGCATTGCCTGTGATAACCGTGTATTATGAGCATATAGACTGCAACCGTGGCTGTTCTTCCCACGTCACTCATCGGTGAACATCGCTTTCATTCTAAAGCCAATCACAGCCCTTTCTGTTGAGCGGGTGAAGATAATGACCAATCATGGGGTGTAAGACCTCGTTTGACATCGCTCAAACAGCAAGCGGGATAATATCTACATGAGTTTATTTGCTATATATGCTCATGCTGTCTTCTGTGCATGTATTGGAGTTTTGCTTGATACATTCAAAAAGTGTGTTTTCTTTGAGCGGGTAAAATTAAAGGTACAGTTCATATATCTGACTGCTTGTATAAAAGGACAAAATTGTATTACAAATAATATATAAATATTAATATATTTATAGATTTTAATAAAAAAAAAATCTTGTTTTGTGAAGAAAAAGTCTAATTAAGTATGGAAAGCATCGTCAATGCACTGTGATGCACCGAGATATCGAACTGAACCGAATCGATGGCATGATAATTATAACCGAACCGTGAGACCAGGGTAGGTTCACACCTCTATATTTCGGTCACGGACGCATGCTTTCAGAGCCTTTCTGAATGAATGAATAAAATACGTTGTTTTCCAACAAGGGAACCCGGGGTGCTGAAATATAATTGGCTAAACTGGCATTGCGCAGGTTAAATTATTATAATTTTTTTAACACTGTCTTTATTGATTTTAATAGCTTTTAACATGTACAACAGAAATCAAAATCAAACATACAAAATAATTATGATAATAAATGAAAAGTAAAACAACAAAAAATAAAATAAATCAATAAAAATTTATTTAAAATTATACAAACATATTAGTAAATGCATGTACTTAAACATACAACATGGGTACATCATATAACAACAGCGGTATATCAATAGCAGGTAATACAAATTATACAGAGAAAAGATTTGCATCAACTTCCTTTAGGGAACCTACAAAGGGATTCCAAATTTAAAAAAAACTTTTCAGGTTTTCTCTTGATTACATAAGTTAATTTTTCTAAAGCCAAACAATAAGACAGTTCCCGCAACCATTGTCCAAAACTTGGGCTTTCTGTATTTTTCCAAAAACTAGCAAGTTTTGCATGTAATAAACAGAAAGTTAACAGTTTCTTATCTGAAGTAGTGAAAGTGCTTGTAATAGGAAAAATATTTAAAATACACAGTTTTGGGCATTTGGGTATATCCTGTTTTTCGCAGGTTAAATTGACCTAAACAAAGACAGCGTTCCGGCATGGAAAACCATTTTCAAAGCAGAATATCTGACTTCAGCATTGCTTTTCAGTTAAACAAGCATGTTCACTTGGGATGTTTCTTAAATATCTGCACACATATTATGGTATTTTTATGCTTTAGAAGAGTCAAAAACTTACTTACAGAACCATTAAGCTAAGGTAAATGAAGGTTAAACAGTGTTGTCAAACCTTCAATTTAAAAAAAAAAAACCTGGAAGTTTTGAAAGTCATCAAGCCTCAGCCAGGTCAGAAAAAGTAATGCAAAAGTAACGCAACGCATTGCTTACAATGAAAAGTAACTAAGTAATGCAACTAGTTACTTCTTTGGGGAGTAACTCAATATTGTAATGCATTACTTTCTAAAGTAAATTTCCCCAACACTGTTTGTAATTGTATTATTTAGTTTTTTTATAATTGTATGTTTTGTTTTCTTTAGTACGTTAAAAGCTCCTAAAATGACAGTGTTTAAAAAAAAAGTCTCGACAGGCCTACACCAGACTGACCTTTGCTGAAAAAAAACTTTTTAGCGTTCCACTTGGCACTAAACTCTTACACTACGCAGTTGTGTGTATACGTATATAGCGTATCATTTGGGATACAACTGGTGTTTACAGATGAAATCTCAGACTTTATAGTACTAATAGCCCAAGGAAGAGTAAACTGTGTGAAATTGAAGATATTTTCCGCTCGTCTTGACACTGTGGTTTACATGCTGTATCTGATCCGTGAGTTTTGTGTCTCTGTGAGCTTCTGAGGATCAGCGTTCCTCCTCAGGCGCTGAAATGAGCTTCTCTGACAGTTTCAGACATGCCTCTGTCATCAGCCTGACGCGGAGATGAACTCATTTAAGATGATGCATGAGCAGAAACCATATTAATCAGTGTCATGCGTGATCTCAGATCGCCTGAAGACTCAGACTTGATTGTGTTTATGGCGAAAATGTAAGCTTTGGAACATTTTTAGGAAATGGTAGCCTAAATTTGAGGCTGTCTAAGGAGACACACACGTCATGACAACTCAATGTGTGCCTTGTGAACAGAAATTACAAAAAGATTACGCAGAAAAGAGTCACGGTTTTAGAAACTAGTTAAAATATTGCATAACCAGTGTAACCAGCCTTAATTAACAAAATGTCTCAATTATTTTTGTTTCATTTTAAAGGCTAATACATATAAATTTTTAACGGAGCATGTTGATGGAGGTTTTTAAAAATGTGAAAAGTTATTTATCAAATATTGAACTGAAAAAAATCATATCTATTATTTTATGTGCTTTATTGTATTTTCTGTTAATTATTTTTATTGTATAATCTTAATAATTAAGTTGTCTTATTGATGTATATATTTAAATTTAAAGGGCCACGAATCCCCCCTGTCTCAGCAGAGTGTTTTCACACCTCTACTTTGGAAAAAGTCAGGACAGTGTGCGTGTCCAGCTCTGTTTAGGTGGGAGTGTTGTTGGAAAGAAAGAGGGAAGGTTTTGCATAAAAATGGGAGTTTTCGTTTGGGCACGTGTTGATTTTCACAGAGGCAAAACAAACACACAGACGCAGGGGAGTAAGACAGTGACTGTTTACATGGACATCAGTAAGCAAATTATTTGCCAAATTATTAATTAGTTGACTTTAACTGCAGTTTGGCACTTTCACTTTCATTCAGGAACATTTCCTGCATGTCCCTCGTCACAATTGAGATATTAGATGTTAGGATGACCTGCTGGAGAGTGGAGTTTTAGTGGAGTGTTTGATACTGCACGGCGAATTGGAGTAAAAATCCTCCACATTTCTCGGTAACTTAGATGCACTTGGTAGGTAACATCGTCAGAAAGCGGTGTGTGTGTAGTCTATCCTGTCACAAAATGCGGCGAACATCCTACATGACAGTAATAGGTTCATTAAGGTGTTTACATGTTTCCATTTGGAGAGCCGCATTTACAGCGGAGCTTTCAGTCTGTAATATTGCAGTGTAACTAAATCATTTTGACTATAGCATGTCTTTAAACACTGAAAGAGCACTGCTGACGATACAAACTAATTTTGCCTCTGAATGAACAAACAAAGACCACTGATCACACACACACTTACCAAATCTGTAGAGACAGGGCAATCAACACAAACTGGAGCCGTGTCTTTTTTAAAAGGAGATGAGCGGCAAATCCGGATTTCATCATTTCCAGATGTGAAAAGCTCTCGGGTAAAAAATGTTTCTTACAAACGCATTTCTGTCGCGTGCACTGTAATTCACACATGAGTCCAGCAGCGCTCTCATAGCGGGAAATGAAAACAAAACCTTCGTTGCAGCACATTAATAAACAACACTGACGATCCATGTCTCCAAACAATTCTTGCTCTTTCACTTGTTTTGGCAACACAACAAGGCGTCTCTCTGTCATCTGAACACTGTAACAGGTAAATCAGTCTTGAAGCTATCATGCATATTAATGAAGCTGCACCGCATACACAATAGAGCGCGCTGATTGGTTTGAACCAAGTCTTTCTCGTGAATTAATGCTGCACACTCAGAGACGTCACAATGTAGTCGCAGGTACAGACATCCACTCTCCACACTGGACTACACACAAGTATGTAACCATCATGACGCAGCTTCAAAAGATCAAACCGAAAGAACGAATTTGCTCGAAATACTGCAAAAACAACCAATTTTCATTTGTTAGTGTAATATATGTGTCCTAATAGTGTTTATAGCAGCGTGGGACACATATATGACTGACAACAGCTCAAAACATGTGTTTTGGTGTTTCGTGCCCCTTTAGCTACTTTATTAATTCAACCAAGGGCAATTAAATTAGGACAGTAGCATCATGATACAACAAATACATAAAGACACAAATCAATTACCAACAAAATTAAAAAACACAGTCCAGCATGCTTCATAAATAGTACTAAACAAACAATAAGAAAGGACCTATACGTTAAAATTTTAAAACTTGCTAAAATTTAAGGTAATAAAGCCTCATTGCTTCAGGAAAAAAATGATATTTGTTTTTATCTGTTAGAAACATTTAATGCTTTTAAACCTCCAACAGTACAAAAAAAGGCTTCAGAGGATGGGAATCATCTCCTATCACACTTTAAATTGTTCTTCTCATTTGCTATTTATGTAACTTTGCTAGACTTTGCAGAGGCAAACCAATAATCTTCAGGGTTCATACAGTCATAAAAAACCTGGAAAAGTTATGGAATTTTGACATGGCTTTTTTCAGGCCTGGAAAAGTTTTGGAAAAGTCATTAAAAATAAGTTTAACAAATATCTGTATGCTTAAATATTGGTTAGTTGTCTTTACTTCTTTTCTGTACTTGGTCAAACACATACTCTCACGTCATTAGTGCTGTGTGAACATTATCTAAATAAATTGTACATAGATATAAAGATTCATTTAAACTAAATGTTGCATGTTTTATGATATGCCATAATAACTTTGAAGATGCATCATTTCTCTTATTATTTACCATGTATACATAGACATGAAACATTAGGTCATGAAAATTTAGTTGAAAGTCATGGAAAAGTCATTGAATTTTAGTAGCAAAAATGTGTATGAACCCTGAATCTTGGAGCAAGTCTTGAATACGTTTTGAAGGCGATTTTTGTCTCTAACGAAAAGTGAGGAGAACCTGCATAAAAAGGAAAAGCTGAGTATACTCTCAGTATAGGTAGCATAAAAAGGTCTCAGTATAATTTTTTCTTTTACATACTCTGATGCTCTTTCTTAGTAAGAGCTTCTGAGTTCTGCTGGAACTTTAATGTAGTATCAAAGATTATGCCAAGATACTTATTTTTCTGTACCTAATCTATATTGATCTTACCATTAAATATTCATTAACTGCTACAATCATAAACAATCATTTTGGTTGATTATTAAATTAAATAATTTATGTATTTAAATTTGGGATGTTGCATAAAATATAATAATTGGATGGAAAAACCAAGTTGTATATGAAATCTTAAAATTTGTATTGTTTTTTTTATATCTGTTTATTTATGGAATCTTCTATATCTAAACTAAATAAATGCCATCATACACAGTTGCATTCTCAAACATCAGCGGTCCAAATGACAGTTTTGTTCATTCATTTTTATCAGTTTCTTGAACATATTGAATTAAAACAGTGCTTTATTTGGATTTTTTTATAAAGATTTTTTCCCTCTGCAAAATCTGTGCCATATCTGATGGTCAAAAATACTTTTATTTTATATTGCTTAATTTCATTTAGTTTGTTTTTATTTGCCTCATAGAGCTGTTCACTACAGAGGTTTCACATCTGCGAACGCTGAGGGTTCTGGATCAGGTGTTTTATCAGAAGATGCAGAGCGTCCTCAGTCCAGAAGAGCTGTCCTGTATTTTCCTGAACCTCCGTCAAGTCTATGAGCTGCATGGTCAGTATATTCACACTCATTTTGCTCTGACATTTTATTGCAAACCAATTCTGGAGATAAAAAAAAAAAAAAGAGTATGAGTTTTTGATGTCATTTTGTTTAGTATTCAAAGTTAGACACTGGAGGCAAAACATTTTATCATTCAATTATGATTTAGTATTTTATTTATTTGGACTGTTTGTCTGTACATAATGTGGTCTTTCAGACTAGTAGTAAGAAGAAACTAATCCAAAATATATTTCTGAGGGTTTTTGATTTCATCGATACAACATATTTTAAATAGTTTTTCCCCACGCTCCAGATTTGATAGTTTTATTCCTATCTGTGTTCTGAAAGATTTTACTGAGGGGTTTGTTGATATATCATTTGAGTCATTTTAGGGAACATTTTATACATCATAACCTGATCAGAATGTGTTTTATTCTGGCTGTTGACTGAGTTTTCTGGTTTTAGGAGTGAGAGAAATAGATATTCAAATACCCCTCTATAAAAACCTTTAACGCTAATATGTCAACAAAATGATATAAGAATTATAAAGCTTGTTTTATTCTGTTTAGATTTTTTATTTAAGCAAATTTAATTTAATATTTAAAAATAACATTATGCTAAGCAAAAGATAACAAAAATAGTGTTTGCAATTCTCAATGTGATCGGTGTTCAGAGAGTTAAATTTAACCTTATTCTTGCATGAACCCATGTGCAGTTTTTAGTTACAGTGAGTAATAAACAACACAACAAACATACACCAAACTTGATAGTTTAATTCATATCTATATTCTAAAGGTTTTACTGAAGGGTTTGTTGATATGTAATTTGAGTCATTTTAGGGAACATTTTATACAAAAAAACATGATCCAAAAGTGTTTATTTTGGCTGTTGACAGTATTTTGTTCAGGTTTTTAAATTTATTCATGCAAATTGTTTTTAATTTCATATTTAAACAATATTTTAGCTAACTATCAACAAAAAATTATTTTCAATTCTTAATGCAATCAGTCGTCTGGTGGAGTTCAATTCAACTGTTTTCTTGCATTAAGTTTTGTGCAGATTTCAATTACAGTGCATATCTTTAAGTCATTTTATCTTCACTTCAACACAACAAACATACACCATACTTATAGTTTTAATCATATCTATTTTCTAAAGGTTTTTACTCAAGGGTTTGTTTATGTAATTTGAGTCATTTTAGGGAACATTTTATGCATAACTTGATTAAAGGGTGTTTTAATACAAATATGTTGACAAAATTAAGCAATTATGCCCCTGACTTTATTTGGTGTTATGAATTTCTTTGAGGAAATTTACAAAAAAATAATGTATATTTAATCTAACTATAACTGGAGTTAAATTTAACCCTTTTCTTAAATGACGTCTTGTGCAGATTTTAATTACAGCGCGTCTTTAATTAATTTTATCTCCACTTCAGCACAACAAATACACACCTAATTTGATAGTTTTATTCATGTCTATATTCTAAAGGTTTTTACTGAAGGGTTTGTTGATATATAATTTGAGTCATTTTAGGGAACATTTTATACATAAAAACCTGATTAAAATGCGTTTTATTTTTTATTAATTTTATGCTATCCAAAATCTCTTCTATGTAAAACTTTAAAGCTAATATGTGAACAAAATTAAGCAAATTAAGACTGATTTTAATCAGTGTTTTGAATTTCCTTGTGGAATCGTACACAAAATAATGCATATTTAATTTAACTACAACTGGAGTTAAATGTAACCCTATTCTTAAGCCTGGTTTATACTTCTGCGTCAAGTGATCGCCGTAACCCACGCGTATGCCTTGCGCATAGCCGTGCATTTATACTTCTGCGCGCTGTTTCTGTTTCTCTGCAATAACACTTCCGAAACGCTAGCTGGCAGTAGGTGTTTATGTTTCTCTGTGTCGAGTTTCTTCTCTGGTGTTTTGTGTTTTCTGAACGCTTCCTTAATGTACAAGTGGCTCAAATTCGCTCATTTTGAGGCGGGGACCGGCGGACGTGCAACGACTTCAATCATAAGGTAAACACAAAACAACAGTCTCCATCCGAAGCTCCTTCACGGGACTCCACACTTGTAAACCTTCTCTGCATCGGGCGCGCGGCTATCATCTCCACCCACATTCATCAGCGCTACCAAGCCGACCAATCACAGAGCTTGGGCTACGCATACGCGTTACATTTTTTGAGAGGTGCGCGTCAACGTCACCGACGGTTACAGCGAGGGGCTATGCGTCCACGCGTAGGCTGTGCCGTAGCATATGCGTCCGCTTGACGCAGAAGTATAAATCGGCCTTTACATGACATCTTGTGCAGATTTTAATTACAGCGCATCTTGAAGTCATCTTATCTTCACTTCAGCACAACAAATACACACCAAACTTGATAGTTTTATTCATGTCTATATTCTAAAGGTTTTTACTAAAGGGTTTGATGATATATAATTTGAGTCGTTTTAGGGAACATTTTATACATCATAACCTGGCCAAAAGTGGTTTATTCTGGCTGTGGACAGTATTTTATTTTTTATATTCAAAGTTTATTCAAAAGTCCTTCCAAAAAAACCTTTAATGCTAAAATCTCAACAAAATTAGACTTTTATTACCCTGACTATTCAGTGTTATGCAACATCTTGTGTACATTTTTCTTAAAAGATTCTGATTTAATTATACTGCATATGTAAACATGCAAAGGAGTTTACAATCATTAATGTAATGAATCAGTATATTTAACCTTATTCTTGCCTGAAGTCTTGTGGCAATACTAACATTAATTTTGATATTTAATGTTGACCTTTTTTTCTCTCTCTCTCAGCGAATTTATGCGAGTCCATGAAGAAGTGCAGGGAATCAGTGATTGTTCAGGGCATTGGAGACATCATGCTGGCCAGAGTGAGTCTCATTTCTCAGTCTTCATCTCTGGATTTCTGTCTTGTCTTGGTGAAGTGTGTGTTTTTACCATTGTTTGTTTGTGTGTGTGTGTTAGTTTGAGGGAGAGGCTGGAGATCAGTTCGAGGAGCAGGTTTCTCATTTGTGCAGTCAGCAGAGTCCAGCGCTGGAGCTCATCAAGAACAAACAGCGAAAAGACCCTCGATTCGCCCACCTCATACAGGTAAAACACACATCACTGCAGCACAATTTACATGCCCTGATAATCTGAAGGAATTTAATCTCATGGCAGATCTGTTTCTTTAGAGTAATCTTATTCCAAGATCCATTTATGTGTATATTCTGATTAAAACTAGTATTTAAGAATGTTTAAGTTTAACGCAGGGGTAAGCAAAATAATCATGTTTTCGCTTTGCATAACACTATTTTGCTTACCCCATTGGCAGATTATTTAGCTTGTTTTAAGATCTGACTTTTTAAATTTGATAGTATTATTATTATTGAAATTTGCACTTTCTGAAAGCAAGAATATTTTTTGTGTGTCTTTTTTTTTTAAAAAATCTTTAGATATTTGGACTAGAAACAAAACTAAAAGATAAGCTTTTTTGCAGTTTATGAATGTTTCTAAATCTGATTGAACCGTCAAATCGGATTACAAATTATTGATATATTATTGCTGTGCCTGTAGATGTTAGCCATTCCAGTCATCTACGATAATCTATGAGTGTTTTGATTTATTTTTCTGTGTTTCTGTGGTGTTTTTCAGGAGTGCGAGGCCAGTCCTCATTGTCGGCGGCTGCAGCTGAAGGATCTGCTGGTGTCAGAGATGCAGCGCTTGACCAAATATCCACTGCTGCTGGACAACATCATCAAATACACTGAGAGTGAGTCCACACACACACACACATACACTCACAGCAGTCAACATAACAGCAGGTTTTACGTGTTTAGAGGTTAATTCACACTACACTCACAAATACAATACAGGGAGTGCAGAATTATTAGGCAAGTTGTATTTTTGAGGATTAATTTTATTATTGAACAACAACCATGTTCTTAATGAACCCAAAAAAAACTCATTAATATCAAAGCTGAATATTTTTGGAAGTAGTTTTTAGTTTGTTTTTAGTTTGAGCTATTTTAGGAGGATATCTGTGTGTGCAGGTGACTATTACTGTGCATAATTATTAGGCAACTTAACAAAAAACAAATATATACCCATTTCAATGATTTATTTTCACCAGTGAAACCAATATAACATCTCAACATTCACAAATATACATTTCTAACATTCAAAAACAAAACAAAAACAAATGAGTAACCAATATAGCCACCTTTCTTTGCAAGGACACTCAAAAGCCTGCCATCCATGGATTCTGTCAGTGTTTTGATCTGTTCACCATCAACATTGCGTGCAGCAGCAACCACAGCCTCCCAGACACTGTTCAGAGAGGTGTACTGTTTTCCCTCCTTGTAAATCTCACATTTGATGATGGACCACAGGTTCTCTATGGGGTTCAGATCAGGTGAACAAGGAGGCCATGTCATTAGTTTTTCTTCTTTTAGACCCTTTCTTGCCAGCCACGCTGTGGAGTACTTGGACGCGTGTGATGGAGCATTGTCCTGAATGAAAATCATGTTTTTCTTGAAGGATGCAGACTTCTTCCTGTACCACTGCTTGAAGAAGGTGTCTTCCAGAAACTGGCAGTAGGACTGGGACTTGAGCTTGACTCCATCCTTAACCCGAAAAGGCCCCACAAGCTCATCTTTGATGATACCAGCCCAAACCAGAACTCCACCTCAATCTTGCTGGTGGAGTCGGACTGGAGCTCTCTGCCCTTTACCGATCCAGCCACGGGTCTATCCATCTGGCCCACCAAGACTCACTCTCATTTCATCAGTCCATAAAACCTTAGAAAAATCAGTCTTGAGATATTTCTTGGCACAGTCTTGACGTTTTAGCTTGTGTGTCTTGTTCAGTGGTGGTCGTTTTTCAGCCTTTCTTACCTTGGCCATGTCTCTGAGTATTGCACACCTTGTGCTTTTGGGCACTCCAGTGATGTTGCAGCTCTGAAATATGGCAAAACTGGTGGCAAGTGGCATCTTGGCAGCTGCACGCTTGACTTTTCTCAGTTCATGGGCAGTTATTTTGCTCCTTGGTTTTTCCACACGCTTCTTCCGACCCTGTTGACTATTTTGAATGAAAGGCTTGATTGTTTGATGATCACGCTTCAGAAGTTTGGTAATTTTAAGAGTGCTGCATCCCTCTGCAAGATATCTCACTATTTTTGACATTTCGGAGCCTGTCAAGTCCTTCTTTTGACCCATTTTGCCAAAGGAAAGGAAGTTGCCTAATAATTATGCACACCTGATATAGGGTGTTGATGTCATTAGACCACAGCCCTTCTCATTACAGAGATGCACATCACCTAATATGCTTAATTGGTAGTAGGCTTTCGAGCCTATACAGCTTGGAGTAAGACAACATGCATAAAGAGGAAGATGTGGTTAAAATACTCATTTGCCTAATAATTCTGCACTCCCTGTATACATGGACAGCAGATAACAGCACATCACTTAAAACAAATGCTAAAGTAGCGGGAAAAATCACTTTTCACTCCATTACATAACTGTATGTATTATTTCATGAAAGGAAAAAAAGTCATGATTTTAGACGTGTTTGTATAGTTTGACAACATAATACAGATGTTTTTATTTCAGAACAGTTCAGAAGTCAATGTTTGGGGGAATAATCCTAATTTTCTATCACAGCAATAAAACAAAAATGTGTGTTTTTTACTCAAATACGTAACTATATTTGCATTTAGAGCATTTGTTGCATAAAATGTAATGTTTTCAGATATAACATAGCACATAAATGTTTTATCTTCAGAAGAGTCAAGAAGTCAATATTCGGTGGAGTTCTGCAATGTTGCGGAAATGAAAACTGCTTCTAAAATAGAAATTTTGCACGTCGCCATTGCAGATGGTTAGGACAAAAACTCCTTTTAACATCGTGTGTGTGTGTGTGTTTGCGTTTCCAGCTAATTCTCCCGATCTGCCGCTCCTCCAGAGAGCTCAGGCATGTTGTCGTGGTATTCTGCAGGAAGTGAATGAGGATGTGAGGGAAACTGAACACCGGCATCTCCTCAGCCAATACCAGCGCAGACTGGACGCCACGCCTCTGGAGAGACTGTCCAATCCCGTCGCAGCGCAGTTCAGGGTACGAGCTCCTTCTCCACTTCATATTGACCTTATTCTTTGTGTACGAGCGGGCGCAGCCATTGCAATTATTTTGCTTTTCGCTCTCATTCACTTTTATTACTTTTTAGACATTAAAAACAGCTCCTTATACTGCTCGATGTTGCAAACTGATGTCTACTTTTTAACTATATTCATGAATGCACTTGTTTGTAGATCAAGTACGTTGACTGTTTTTTTATTCCTAGTCATTTTTCCTATAGCAAACTGAACCATTAGATCTAAAACAGTCCACTTCTGCATCGCAAGGTCATTTAATGCAGTGCTTTTTGTCTGGTCTGAGACTCACTTTATCATATCTCAATCAGGCAGTGAAGATCATTGATGTTTAAAGGAACCAGAACTTAAAGGGTCACGAAACACCAAAACACATGTTTTGAGCTGTTGACAGTCATATATGTGTCCCACGCTGCTATAAACACTATGAGGACACATATATTGCACTAACAAGTGAAAATTGGTTGTTTTTGTGTTATTTTGAGCAAATTCGTTCCGGTTTAAAACTTTTGAAGCTGCGTTACGACGATTAGAGACTTGTGTGTATTCCAGCGTATAGACTAGATGTCTGTACCGGCGAGTACATTGTGACGTCTCTGAGTGTGCAGCATTAATTCATGAGAAAGACTTGGTTTAAACCAATCAGCGCGCTCTATTGTGTCTGCGGTGCAACTTCATTAATATGCAGGATAGCTTCGGAGACTGTTACAGTGTTCAGGCGGCAGAGAGACGCCACGTTGTGTTGCCAAAACAAGTGGAAGAACAAGAATTTGGAACAAAGGTTTTGTTTTCATTTCCCGCTATGAGAGCGCTGCTGGACTCATGTGTGGATTACAGTGCACGCGACAGAAATGCGTTTGTAAGAAACATTTTTTACCCGAGAGCTTTTCACATCTGGAAATGATAAAAATTTGGATTTGCCGCTCGTCTCCTTTTAAAAAAGACACGGCTCCAGTTTGTGTTGATTGTCCTGTCTCTACAGATTTGGTAAGTGTGTGATCAGTGGTCTTTGTTTGTTCATTCAGAGGCAAAATTAGTTTGTATCGTCAGCAGTGCTCTTTCAGTGTTTAAAGACATGCTATAGTCAAAATGATTTAGTTAATAAGTTTACAGTATGTTAATATCACTGCAATGTTATAGAACAATATTATAGACTGAACGCTTCGCTGTAAATGCTGCTTTCCGAATGTATACGTAAACACCGCAATCAAACAATTACCATCGTGCAGGATTTTCGCCGCATTTTGTGACAGAATAGTCTATAATTTCTCTTGTATTTTTGTATTTTTGTTGTTGTTGTTTTTTTTTTGTAGTTTTGTATTTTGTATTTATATTATATGTTAGGCACACAGGGTCTGAGAGTAATGGAATTTCGATTCTCTGTATGTCCTGTACATGTGGTTGAATTGACAATAAAGCTGACTTTGACTTTGATACACACACGCGGCTTTCTGACGATATGTTACCTACCGAGTGCATCTCAGTTACCGAGAAATGCGGATGGTTTTTTCTCCTATTCGCCGTGCGGTATCAAACACTCCACTAAAACTCCACTCTTCTGCAGTTTCTCTCGTTTGTCACGGAGGACATGCAGGAAATGTTCCTGAATGAAAGTGAAAGTGCCAAACTGCAGTTAAAGTCAACAAATTAATAATTTGGCAAATAATTTGCTTACTAATGTCCATGTAAACACAGTCACTGTCTTTCTCCCCTGCGTCTGTGTGTTTATTTTGCCTCTGAAAATCAGCGCGTGCCCAAAGGGAAACTTCCCTCTTTCCCTCCCCCGACCCTCCCACCTAAACAGAGCTGGACACGCCCACTTTCCTGACTTTTTCCAAACTAGAGGTGTGAAAACACTCTGCTGAGACAGGGGGGTTTCGTGGCCCTTTAAATGTGGTGAGTTTATAATGCCATGACTGTTCACCGAGCAACACTGAGTGGGATTGCTGAAAATTAAAAGTCCCTGTTCATGCACTCCATTTAATCAAAACATATTTAATTACAAATTACACAAACTTTCTCATCTGATGTATTTTAGCAAGCAGGTTAATCATTTTCTGCCGTTTATTATTCTTTGTCATTTCTCCCATAAAAAAAATGAATTGTATGTTTTAAAACAATTGCAAAAAATCAAGCATTGCAGAATAAGTCAATATTAATTATTAATTGTTAATTTCTCTGTGTTTCTGACAGAATCTGGATCTCACTACCAAGAGGATGGTCCATGAGGGGCCGCTCACGTGGAGAGTCAGCAAAGACAAAGCCATCGGTAATGAATAAATTATTTTTTTGATAGACATATCAGAACAAAATTTTACTAAAAGTTTTTCAAACAAAAATTACATAGAAATTAAATATTAAAGTCATGTAGTTGTTACATGTACAGTAAACTTACACTTATTTATATGAATACACCTTAAAATCATGTTTTTTTTACATATTTAATATAGCATGGCTTGTTTCTTCTAATGTGAGCTGATTAGATGCAGTAAAGTAGGCATTTTATTCAGAAAGATGGAGAAAAGGGTTTTAGAAGAGTTATTGCATCCTAAAAGACCCCTCCTGCTCACCGTTTCTGTTTGATGACAAAACTGACAGCTGGAGGGGCGTGGTTAAGTGTGTTGGCCACGCCCAGTACCTCAGATATAATCTGAAAATTTAACTGAAAACAGACAGGAGGTGCATTTTCAGATTTCAATGAAAGAATTGTTACGAGTTTAAGTGGGATGCTGTAACATTTAGCTGAGACCAGTGTAATGTGTGCGACAGATCAAGGATGAGGCAGGAATCAACTCTCTATTTAAGCTTTTTTTTAACTCCATGGTTTAAACAATATGTAACGATAATAAATGGAAAAAAAGAAATAAACATTTACAATTATTCTCTTTACACGAAAACGATGAGTGTAAGCCAAATCAAAGAAATGAACAAAACAAAGCGATCCTTAAATCTAAAGTCTGAGCTAGGCGACAAAAATAAGGAACGAAAATTAAAACCAAGATCTTCAGTGTACACGTCACCCGATATAAACTAATTAAACTACAAAACTCAAAATTACACACATGGCAAAACACTCAAACTAATCTAACAAAAATCCATCTAAACTAAAACAAACCTAGCAAGACGGTCATAGGCTCAGGTTAGAAACACACAACAACCATCACATTTATTTTACTTACTTTTCAAGCTGTTTGGACAGACATATGTGTAGGTATAGTGTATAGAGCGTCATATTGGGGTGATATAAACACACTCACTCCTTTTATTTCAATTTAACAACATAAAAACGGTGGACCAATTGGAGCTGTTTTGAGATCGACCGCAACTTGATGTAGGAGTGCGGTCCCCCTGCCCACCAATATTGATTGACAGGTGCGCATTACCATATCCTCAGTATGTTGTTTCACGTCTGCCATTTTCAGCCTGTAAGTCAAAGCCACGTCACCAAAGAAACACCCTTGCTCTATTTTTAGATGTAAGGCTGATTGGGCTCAACATTCACCACGTTATCGCTCTCCTCCACGCCAGTGTTTGTGAGTTTTGGTGGGTTTGCATACATGTGTACTTTTCATTGCATCTTCCTTAAACTTCAGCGGTTTGCATTTCCTGCTGTCACAGAAGCTCCCTGTCATCTTAACTAGGTGCAGCTGGAAAGTGCGAGCGTGTTGCCTCACGTGCGCGTCCCTCCATTGGAAATAACGAACGGTGTTGCGGATGAAACTGAGTAACGGAAGGGAGGGGGTGGGTGTCGCAGATGAAAGTGAGGACTGGGGGGTTCGCTCACTATTCTGCCGCCTAGGTCGCCTCTATGGACGCGCTGGCCCTGCTCAGGACAATGTTCTTATTTCTGCCGCGCCACAGAGCGTTATCTGAACAGTTTCATTTTAAATAACATGCAAATGTGCGCGTCTGGTGTGCCGTGTCGTGGCTCTGAGCGACGCATCCGGTGTATGACGCCCTTTAGTTTTAGCCTCAAGCAGGTCGTACACCAGAAGTGCCGCTCGGCGACAAGCAGCATCGCGCCATGCAGCGGCATGCATTTCTGAATTCTAAACATAAGTTTCTATCAGGTGACACACACCAGCGCCGCAAGTGTGCAATACTTTCAACTGTCATGTGCGCGCCGTGTCGCGGTGCATCCGGTGTGTGATGCCCTTCAGTCACAGTTAATTCACTGTGCTTTATTAGTCTCGGTGTAGGCTACAAGCTCGGAGCTTTAAACTAGCACACAGCTGGCTGTAAAACTATACAAAGACACAAATGATTCTGTACTCTCTGCTTGGTCTGTGTCCGGAGTCGTACATGTACAGCTGAATGCTGGTACTCTCACTCATGTTGCTTCTCTCTGTCTGCCTGTCTGTTGCCATACACAAAGCGGGGGAGCTCTTGGCTCCGCCCCCTTGTTAAGTTTTGCGGGAAGTCGAAACTAATTTTCATGTGAAGCAACACGCCCCCAAAATGACACTTTTTAACATATCATAGTAAAAAAATCTGAATTGTGTTTTGAACTGAACCTAAACTGGCACACTCAGAAGAACCATAATATTAATATTACATCTTAAAAAAGGTTAAATAGGTGCCCTTTAAAGCCAAAAAAGTTTAACAAGTAAACTCTTAATTACCACAGTAAACTGAGATAACAAATCACTACACAGCCTAAGCATGTCAAATACAAATTGCGTGGAGCACAAAAGGCAGGCCGAGGCAGAGCGCACACCACACACTGGTCTGCCAGAGCTTTAAATGCTTGTAGCTTGTCAGGGGATTGGTGGAACCGACACCGTCATAATGATGATGGACAGATGCTGAACCAATAAGAAACCTAAGGGTTGAGTAAGAAGCGGAGAGTGAGAAAAATAAACACACAACTAATTAAAAACTAACATCAAACATAACAGAATCTAAAGGACATAGGTTTTTTTTCTTAATTACATGCACAGATGAATTGTTCAGCACCAAACTCAATATAGTTGGTTTAATGAGTGTTCGTGTGAATGTGTTTCAGAGATCCAGGCGCTGCTGCTCTCAGATCTGCTGCTGCTGCTCCAGCGGGGGCCGGACGACAAACTCATCCTGCGCTGTCCGTTACGCTCGCTGGGCGGAGTCGGGGGCGGAGCAACAGACCTCAAAACACCCTTCTGTCCTGTGGTTTGCCTCGACTCCTGCCTTGTCCGCCCTGTCGCCACAGGTCACTTACACACACACACACATTTAACTTTACAGAAGACCTATTATGCCCCATTCTACAAGATGTAAAATAAGTCTCTGAGTGTGTGTGTGAAGTTTCAGCTCAAAATACCACACAGATAATGTTTTCTAACTCTCTTAAACTGACCATTATAGGCTTTGATCCTAAATGTGCCGTTTTGGTGACTGTCGCTTTAAATTCAAATGAGATTTTTACAAGAGGGCGGAGCTACAAGTGCCTGTGTGTCAGCATAGTGGCAGATTGAAAACAGGACTAAAGTTAGCAGTGTGAAATAAGTCAAATGTTGAGAGGGGTCTGGATGCAGACCTGGTGCAGTGCAATCTGAGCTGCATCCAATGCTTTTTAATGCGCTCACCTAACCCCACCCCTAACCCTACCCGTCACCAGGTCCGTGAATATGCAGAGTAGAAGGTTGGGAAAGGGGGTGAGGAGGGGGGGTTTGGTGGAGAGATCACAAACTGAAGATCCTGGGGGTGTGGGGAGAGATCACGAACTGAAAAGCGGGGCTAGGAGAGGCACTTACGTTCATTTTGGAAGGGCACTTTATATCCCAGACTCAAAAGGGCATGTACACTGCACAGGTTGAGCCCTATGTGTGCACGTGCCTGCCCGTCACAGTGACATCACTCACTCCATTGAGTGCATTGTGTCTGGCATAAAGGCTGCATCCAGATACTATTGCAAATGCTGTCAGTGTGTGCGTCATGCTTCTGTCAGTCTATGGAGACTCATTCATTTGTGCTTCATCTAAAACTCCACATCTATAATCCTCTTAGTCCAGGGATGGGCAAACTCGGTCCTGGAGGGCCGGTGTCCTGCACAGTTTAGCTCCAATTTTAATCAAACACACCTGCTTATAGATTTCTATTGATCTTGAAGACACTGATTAGCATGTTCAGGTGTTTTTGATTAGAGTTGGAGCAAAACTATGCAGGACACCGGCCCTCCAGGACCGAGTTTGCCCACCCCTGTCTTAGTCTATGCTGACATTATCTTCAGCAGCTCAAGCACTCTAAGGGGACAGACGGCTGCTTCTCACTCAGGGCTGTTTATGCTAATGAGGAAGAGATGGTCACTAGTTTTGTTTTGCTTTTTTGCTTATTTCTAACATGTTTAACATGAATTAGAAGATTAAAATATAGCTAGCGTAAGGTAACATGTTTAAAATGAGTTAATGGTCGAGTAATATACAGCTAGCATAAATCTGCATATGGTTTACACATTTTAACATGTGGCTAATATGAGTTATCATGTATATATTTTACTACCATTAATTAACACACTGTCAATTTATTTCAAACATGTTTAACATTAATTAGAAGTTTAATATATAGCAAGCGTAAGTTAGCATTTTGCTAACATGTTTAAAATGAGTTAATGGCCGAGTAATATACAGATAGCATAAATCTGCATATTGTTAACACATTTTAACATGTGGCTAACAGGAGTTATCATGTAAATATTTTACTACCATTAATTAACACACTGTTAATTTATTTCTAACATGTTTAACATTAATTATTAGAAGATGAATGTACTGCTAGCATGAACTAGCATATTGCTGAAACGTTTCTAGCATGTTTAAAATGGGTTTGCAGCAGTTATACACTGTGATCATAAAATAGCATTTTGCTAACATGTTTAAATGAGTTAGCGGCTAAGTGACATGCAACTAGCATGAATCAGCATATTGCTAACACATTTTAACATATGGCTAACATGTTTCTGTGAGCTCAATCACGTATACATTTTTTCAATCACAAATTAGCTTACTTTTTACATATTTCTAACATATTTAACATGAATTAGCATGTGGCTAAAGGGTGATTTATTCTCACAAACTAAATTTTTTCAGCACATTGCTAGCACTAATTATCATTCGGTAAGCTAACAACCATGATTAAGGAGGCTTTGACAGTAGGTCAGTATGTTGGCTAATTCTGATAGGCATTAGCAGTGAATGTTCCTTCAGAAGCCACCACGAGAGGGTCACTATGATGACAAGTACAAAGCTGATCAAAGTGTTTCTGCAGACTGGTTTTATCAAGTGTGATTATAAAAAATAGATATAGGCCCAGTCTCAATTCTATTTTTGTTCCCCTTCCCCATTGGCCAAACAGAGTGTGAAGGGGAAGAGCTTCAAAATGTACCCCTAAGAATTGTGACCGCACTACAACACCTGCACACGTCATCATATGTCATTGTGATCTCTTGCTTCATATGAGATCAGACGATGGCGACTGCTGTAGTTATTCCAGTTGTGTTATTTTTTGGTATTTATCTTCAGGAAATCACTGAAGGCATATATTATGTTATCATAACGATCTAATGTGGCAATAAGATCGTAACTGTACTGCGCATTTACACTGTGGCCATATTCATCTATGTAAACACGAAAACAACATTAGCATTATAGCAGACACTGTAAAAGCTCAGCCACTAGACTGTTCTGACAGGGTGTTCGAGTATCATCGAGTGTCAGAATGTTGTGGGACTGCTGTACAGGAGTTATTTTAGAGATTATAAATAGCCAATTTTAACATTTTTTTAATAAAAGCATGACGGTAAAACACGAATGCGGTTATGAATATATTAAAACATGTGTTTGTTTGTTGTAAAATTTCGTAATAATGACAAAAAACTACTAATTTGTGGCTTTCCTTACTTCTGGGTGCAACTATCCTGCCGTTGTGGCAGATGTATTCTGGGAAATTTTCTTACCTCTTGGTTTAAAGTGTGCTTCTAAAAAAATCTCTGTTTAAAGGTGTATCTAGACCTTTCTGTTAGCCCTACGCCTTCAAGCTAAAGGGAATTAGGACACCCCTACCTATTCTTGGGAACACGCAAAACGAGGGGTAGGGGTGAGAGGAAGGGCTAAGGGGTAGAATTGGTATTAGCCCTAATTTTGACCATTAGAGGCTGGATATATTCACACTCTGCTGACACACTGTGTTTAAACCTTTTATAAAACTGGTTTTTGCATAATAGCTGCCCTTTAAAAAACCTTTCTCCTACATTTGCAGACAATAAAGCGCTGTATGTGATCAGCACATCCGAGAGGCAGATCTATGAGCTGGTGGCCGGAACGTTACTGGAGAAAAACACGTGAGTCTCTCATTGGCCGCTTCAGTGTGATTGACAGCACT
Source organism: Danio tinwini (assembly GCA_903798205.1). NCBI lineage: Eukaryota > Metazoa > Chordata > Actinopteri > Cypriniformes > Danionidae > Danio > Danio tinwini. Next base: position 10,266,489 of record CAIGQZ010032222.1, on the reverse strand, counting down.
GCAGCCTATCATAGAGCTTTATGGCCATTTTTCAATTGAATTCACCTTTCTTTGTATAGCGCTTTTACAATGTAGATTGTGTCAAAGCAGCTTCACATAGAAGATTATAGTGAATTGAAACAGTGTCAGTTCAGTTTTCAGAGTTTAAGTTCAGTTCAGTTTTGCTCAGTGTAGTGTGGTTAATAATCACTACTGAGAGTCCAAACACTGAGGAGCAATTCCATCAATGCGCAGCTCTACAGATACAGAACCATGCAAGCCAGTGGCGACAGCGGCGAGGAGAAAACTTCACCAATTGGCGAAAGTGAAGAATTTAAAAAACCTCGAGAGAAACCAGGCTCAGTTGGGCACGACCATTTCTCCTATGGCCAAATGTCTTGTGCAGAGCTGCAGTCTAGGCGTCTAAAGCTGGACCTCAGTGAAGACTCGTCTGTCCTTGGAGCGTCACAGGAATTTCCACTGAGTGGTGCGGTTTGGTACGCTTTTATGGCAGTTTTCACTGTCAAAAGATACTTAAAAGCGAACAGTACTGTACCACTTTTTGGGTACCCTTTCGAAAGGGTGCCTAGCCCAACAAAAGGGTACCAAAAGGCGGAGCTAGACGTGCAGCTGAACACTATTGGTTTACAGAGGAACATCAGTAGCTCGTGGACAAGCCAGGAGAATGAAAACAAAGGAAGCGCCATTTTTAAATACACAGCCGAGACATTACACCATAATAATATATACAAATAATAACGAGCCATGGTCGACCCGAGCTCAAACAAACCTTGTGGTCGTCTTGATCAACAGCCACAAAGCCAAGAAGAAGAGCAGAATCTACCCTGTGCCCTGTTGTTGTTTACAAGGCCGTCTACAGCGCAAGCAGTTTTACGTTCTCCAGAAAACTTGCTTGCGCGTCTATATATGAAATAATGAATGTCTTGAGCTGATGATAAAAATGTGCGCGTGATTATTGAAGTCCTTCTGACATCCTATCCTTTCAGAAACGGACAAATGCGAGAGTGAAGCACAAAAATACAAAGGAGCAAACGATTGTTTCAGCAACCTAAATTAACAAACTGCCATGTTTAACTGTTATCATCACCTTTTGGACTATTATGAAACCAGAATTACTCTCTAACAGAGGTTACATGTGCTGTTGAAGATTAAGTGAAGTTTCACAAACTAATTTCGAGAGGAGCACGTGATAGGATTGACTACAGCTGATCCCTATCACCAATCACTAACTAGCCAATCGGATCATTTCAAATTTAATATAAATATCCAGCCTAAACTTCAGTACTCATCTTGGCTTTGGAAACCCAGATTAGATTTCGGGTGACACGGTGTTTCAGTGGTTAACACTGTTGCCCTGCAGCAAGGAAGTCAAGTTGGTTCAACGCTAACTGAACCAGTCGACACTCTCTGTGCGGAGTTTGCATGTTCTCCCCGTCTTCGCGTGGGTTTTCCCCGGGTACTCCGGTTTCCTCCCACACTCAAAAACACTACAGTTAAAGTCATAAGCACTTACTAAGTACAAACTAACATAATTGGCTGTCTATTCTCAGGAAGTTATCGAGAACTACCTGATCTCGTATCCCTCCTAATGCTTATTGACCAGGCGGGAGCCTTGGGCTCACCTATCTCTGAGCTCAGGGTTCTCTCTCGGGACAGCATGCCAAACTAGCTAATATAGTCAAGCATTATCTAAGTGTGAACTCTTGAAAGACACAGATGAGAGGTTTGCTCTGACTGTGGGCTACTGTATATGTTGCGTGTTGTTTTTGAACTCAAATAAGGACTAAATATATGCTGTGTGTATTTTATCTGTAATTGGTAACATATCGAAGACTGTAAGGGTCTGTATGTGTTCATATATGTTTATTTATTTATTTTATATAATTGCAGACATTACAGTAGGCTATTTTGCATCATTGATCTGCAGTTATAAACAAATCATGTTCATAGAAAGGTTAGTAATGAACATTTATACACAAAAACAGTATTTATGTGTATAAAGCATCTGTTTGGTGAGAAGTGCTTCTCATATAATGTGAACGACCTGTACAGCTTTACTGTAGACATTTCCTCAAGCAAGAATGATGTAGACTTAAACTTTCTGTCGAAACCCACTCCCACCATTCGTACCCTGTTGGCAGTGGAAACGCAAGCCTGATAAAGGTGACCCGTACTGTACCACTCAGTGGAAACGGGCCATTATTTAATCCTGCTCATTTCAAGGGAAATATTTTGTCAGGGAAGTTTTGTCATTAATCAGTCTTTTATTGCTGTTTGTTATAGTTGGAAAGACAAGCTAGAAAAGACAATCCCAGCAGCCACTCAAGGAGGATTAACCAAACCAAACACACCACGGTACCACACACCATCAGCACATAAACACTGCACATATTCATTACATATATACACAGTGCTCAGCATAAATGAGTACAGCCTCTATTGAAAATCTATATTTTTTATCCGTTTTTCGATGAATATAGATGAGATATATGTTTTAATAAACAGTTATATTCATTAGGGAGACAGGAGACTGATGGCTCAGTGGTTGCTGGTTCCAGTTGGCATTTCTGTGTGGAGTTTGCATGTTCTTCCTGTGTTTGTGTGGGTTTCCTCCGGTTTCCCCCACAGTCCAAACACATGCGTTATAGGTGAATTGAATAAACTAAATTGGCTGTAGTGTATGCGTGTGAATGAGTGTATGAGTGTTTCCCAGTGATGGGTTGCAGCTGGAAGGGCTCCCGCTGTGTAAAACATATGCTGGATAAGTTGGCGGTTCATTCCACTGTGGCCACCCCAGGTGAATAAAGAGGCTAAGGGCCCTATTTTAACGATCTAGGCGCAAAGTCCACAGCGCTGGGCGCAAAAGCATTAAGGGCATGTCAGAATGCACTTTTGCTATTTTAAGGACGGAAAAGTCCGCTTTGCGCTGCAGCGCACGGTCTAACAGGGTTGAGCTTATTCTCTTAATGAGTTTTTGATATATGTTTTAAAAATATAAACCACTCAGAGTCTCATCTATCATTCCCTTAAAGAGTCAGTTGAGTCGCGCCATAGCGCATTTGCTATTTACATGGCGACTTTGTAAGTGGAAAAGTCTAGCAAGAAAACAGTGAAACAGAGCATCTGCAGCGCGAGAATGAGCTTCCTCATTCTTTACTTTCACTCTCTTCTGTGGATAAGGAAACGTGTTGTACGCACAGACATCCATTAGCCTACATAATTAATTTTGTTTGTTATTTCTAAAATTATTTCTAAATTCAGTTCTAATTTCCAGCAAACGAATAAATGAACAATAATAACAATGTGTGGTCAAACAACTGAGTTATTTCCAATTACACATGCTATGGCCCATATGGTCTAAAACCTGACAGGTGAGCAAATCTAAGCTTATTTTTAATAAAACAGATATAAATATGCAGATAATAAATAATACTAATAATAACATTATACAAAAGCAAACTGTCATGAATAAACTGAAAAAGCCCCTCCGAGATCAAGGCATGGAGGCAATGGTTTTTATATTTATGTAGAAAATAAAAAATTTTGTGATATTTTAATCCTTTAATCCTTTTTTATTTGTAAAGATATTTGTTGCTGTACATTCTGTGTGTATTAAGCAATGTTTAAGCGAGGCGCACATCTAATGTGCTCTGCGCTGGAGCGATTTAGACCTCCTCTCAGCTGGTCTATTGTGCAGTCTATTTTAGTTCCTCAAAATAGCAATGCCTATTAGACCAGAATGCCTATGGGCGCACATATGAGCGCAAATGCATTTGCTATTTAAACAGCGTGGTGAACAATGTCAAAATGACTCTTGCGTCGAGCTGAAAGTAGCAAACAACAATTGCGTCGTGCCTTGCGCCAAATTGCACCAGGTGTATGATAGGGCCCAAAGTTAAAGTAACGAATGAGTGAATATATTCATTAAAATAAAGAGTTTGGTCAACAAACATCTTTAGGAATGGAAAAATAGTGCATTTAAATTCAAATGAGTTATTGCAAAACAAAATTGACAAGCTAACAAATCCAAAATATCAATTCTCAATTCAATTGGCGTTTGGGTGGCCCCCGCAATGCTGCCGTCCGATACGCTGCTGCATGTACTGCTCGAGGTATAGTCACGAGGAATCCTGCTTCAGAAATAACTCCTCTCTGTCAACTTTCCATGAAGCTAATTTCTCGTGTTAGCCTAATTGGTTCTCAGACCAGAGCGAGAGGTGGCAGTAACGCACCTAAAAGTTTGTTGTTGACCACTGAAAAACAAGAAGAAGAAGAAATCATCATTCTCGCCATCATATGGATTTACTTTCATCGGCTAGACAGCTCCGTGAATGTCGGAGCCGTTACTTATTCATCCTCGATTGTTAAATGTAGCTTGTGTGGACGCTACTGCACTACTAGACTAATAAAATAGCTTCACTACTGAAAAGCTATTTGATTTAGAAAGTAGCGACGCTACCGACACACTACTGAGAAATGTAGTTAAGCCAGTAGCATTACTACTTGCTACTGCCCAACACTGGAGACATGTTATACACTAAAAGAGAGATCGGTGAAGGGTGTACTCATTCATGCTGAGCACTACATTTAATTAATGATTAATACATAATTATTTAATTAATTATGTTATGATGATTAAATATATATTTATATATTTTATGTAATTTATTTTTGATTGTGTCACATGTCTTATATCCACAAACCATCACTGTGTGCTCAGTTTCAGGTCTCCAGGTGCAGGTGTGAGATTATCTGCCGATCAGTCAGGTAAGAGTCATAAACCGATATCAGGAGATGAAAAATACTGTGTGCGTGCGTTTAAAATAGCAGGTCTTCAAATTCAGTATCTTTATGTGGTTGTAAATTTGTCACCGTTTTTATGATATTTTCGCAAATTGAATGAAATGGCTGCAGGGTTCAACGCTAAGGATTTTTTTCTACTAGCCCGATTGGGCCAGTGGTTCCGATTTTTACTTGCCCAGACAAAATTTTCACTGGCCCCATTAAAAAAAATAAGTTTCTTTAGCTTATAAGTTTATCTATTCAGCATAACTTTTCTTTAAATACAATTTAATAAAATTACAGTTGTGATGTTACAAAAGTTGAAAAAATATATATATATATATATATATTATAAAAACTCCCACCGGCTTTACAGTGAATGGCTTTAGTAATTTTCATAGCGGACTTTAACCCACTGAAAGTCTTTTATCCACTATTGGAAAAATGTTAATGGTGGATTAACATTCTCCACATGATCACTAATCAGACGTGCCATTATCTGTAACTTTAGGTGGTTTCTAAAATAAAATCTGTCAGTGTTATTTTCATTCTCTCGTATACAGACCTTCACATTTTCAAGCCTGTAGCTCTCTGTCATCTGAACTGAGTGATTGACAGCTGATATTAACCAATCCATTCACATTCTGTTCTAGAGCAGTGGGACAATAAGAAGAGCTAAAAGGTGGGGCAGGCATTGCGGGAATTGTTTACTACAGCAAGCTGACATGTCAACTATTTTAAACCATTCCTGAGAGCTGCGAAAGATGGTGCAAAGATGCATTCTGCATGAATGTCTACTAAATCCGTGCATACGGTGAACATTTTGCAGTAAAAACTATGCAGTATGCAGTGCCAGTTTGCATATCCTGATAGAAATCTATAGGTCATGTTTACAATTCTAAAATGCATGGCGATGTTCATATTTCTGCCGCACCATAGAGCTCCTTCTGATATCCGGTGTTCGACCCCCTTTAAGCAATTAACAGACAGTCGTAGCCACATTAATCTTTAGTGACAAGGCAGCACTGGCCAATGGGGCCAGTAACAATCCTGTCCACTGTCCAGAGTGTATCTCACGCTGGGCCATCGGGCAGTCCTTATTGTTGAGCCCTGGGCTGGAAAAAAGATTTGCTGATGTCTCTGAATGCGTCTGTAAAATAATACGAACAAAAAAATCCTGTGCAAGTCAGTGATTAAAGGTTTCCAGCGTTCTTTAACATGCTATATTTCACATTTGTCGGTTTTGAAATGTCAATAAAATACAATAACCTACAAAACTGCGAGATGTTATTTTTCTTTTTTTTAAATACCACTAAATACTTTGTTTGAGAATTGTATTTATTTATTTCTATTCATATATATTTGTTTGTGTATCATCTCTTGATGAAATATGAAGTTGTTCTTATCGTGTAATCTTTTTATGTACAATTAAAGTCACAATTATTCGTCCTCCTGTGAGTTTTCAAATCAAATATTTCCCAAATGATGTTGAACAGATTCAGGAAATTTTCACAGTATGTCTGATAATATTTTTTCTTCTGGAGAAAGTCTTATTTGTTTTATTTCGGCTAGAATAAAAGCAGCTTTTAATTTTTTTAAAGCCATTTTATGGTCAATATTATTAGCCCCATTCAGCAATATTTTTCTCGATTGTCTACAGAACAAACCACTGTTATACAATGACTTGCCTAATTACCCTAACTTTAACCTAGTTAAGCCTTTAAATGTCTTTTTATGCTGAATACTAATATCTTGAAGAATATCTAGTCAAATATTATGTGCTGTCATCATGGCAAAGATAAAATTAATCAGTTATTGAAACTATTATGATTAGAAATGTGTTGAAGAAAATCATCTCTCCGTTAAACAGAAATTGTGGAAAAAATATACACAGAAAGGCTCTGGAAAGGATCTTGTCATAAAATAGCCTTAAGTTGCTGATGTGGCAACAAATAAACAGATCTTCAGTGTTCATACGGTCATGGAAAAGTCATGGAATTTTGACATGCTGTTTTCCAGGCCTGGAAAAGTTCTGGAAAAACAGAAAAACCCACAAAGGTTTGGAAAAGTCATGGAAATTAGATTAGCAAATATGTGTATACTTGAATTAGGGCTGCGCGATATTGAAAAATACAATCTGACATTACAATATTGTGTATTTCTGTGATATATATTGCGATGTGAACACAATTTCACCAGATGATTGAACAGGTTTATTTGGATTGATTGTGGGGATTTTGTAGAGGAGTGAATCTCCAATAATATATTACAAATAAATTACAAGCAGAGATAAATCAAATATAGTAAAGAGAAAAGTGAATTACAGTTTTCAGGTATTCACTATTCAGGTACAGATATTGAATAATCAACACTGCACAGTCTTCATTGTGTATTATTTAATCTTTATTAAAGTTACAAAACATTTCTTGTGGCCGGATGTTTTAAAATGTGAAATATTGAAATGTTCGCACAGTCACAGGCCTTAAAGGGACAGTTCACTCAAAGATTAAACTGTACTCACTATTTACTCACACTTCACTTGTTTCAATACTAGAGGAGTTATTTAATTAAATCATTTTTGTGTTCATTTAAAAATAAGAAAACTCACAAATGTTTGAAACAAGTGAAGGGTGTGATAAAAATGGTGAGTAATTTTTAGGTGAACTATCTCTTTAAATGCATGCAGATGATAAACTTTTACTCCATTATGATTAAACTCTATATTCAACTATAATCCCAACATTGCACGTCCTGCGATGTGACTATTGCGGATGCACACATTGTGATATCGATGCTGAAACGATATATTGTGCAGCCCTAACTTGAATATAGGTTAGTTGTCTTTACTTCTTTTCTGTCCTTGGCCAAAAACTAGCTCTCACATTGTTAGTGCTGTGTAAGCATTATCAAAATCAATTTTACAGAGATATAAAAACAAATTAAACAAAATGGGTTGTTGCGTGTTTTATGATATGCTGTAATCAATTTGAACGTCATTGTTTTTCGTATTTACCATGAACAGTTGCAGTTGATTTTTTTTTCTTTTTTAAATATTTCCCAAATGATGTTTAACAGAGCAAGGAAATGTTCTCAGTATGTCTGATAATATTTTTTCTTCTAGAGAAAGTTTTATTTATTTTATTTTGGCTAGAATAAAAGCAGCTTTTAATTTTTAAAACCCATTTTAAGGTAAAAATGATTAACCCCTTTAAGCTATTTATTTTTTCCATAGTCTACAGAGCAAACCATCATTATACAATAACTTGCCTAATTACCCTAACCTGCCTAGTTAACCTAATTAACCTAGTTAAGCCTTTAAATGTCACTTTAAGCTGTGTAGAAGTGTCTTGAAAAATATCTAGTCAAATATTATTTACTGTCATCATGACAAAGAGAAAATAAATCAGTTATTAGAGATGAGTTATTAAAACTATTATGTTTAGAAACGTGTTGAAAAAATCTTCTCTCCGTTAAACAGAAATTGAGGAAAAAAATAAGCAGGGGGGCTAATAAATCAGGGGGTTGAATAATTCTGATTGCAACTGTATATGTAGACATTACATGAAACATTATATGTAGCTGAAAGTTGTGGAAAAGTTTTGTTAAAGTGATTGAATTTCAGTAGTAAAAATCTGAATATCTGCTGCTGTTGTGTGTGTGTTTTCCTCCAGAAGGCTCTGAATCCCGCATGTATCCAGAGAGAGAGGTTGAGATGGTTCTCTCTAACGCCGTCACGCCGGCTGAAGCAGCTGAAGAGTGTCCAGATGAAGATCCAGACGCGGGCCAGAAAAACAACGCTGGAGTGGCTGAATCTGCTCTTCAGGACGGTGAGAGATCCTACACTTCTGTTTCCAGCTTCAGCAGCACTCTAAAATGTGTTACTGTTTTCTAAAACTACTGTTACAATGTGTTTCTGAGCAAAAGCAAAACTTGTTGAAAGATTATTCAATGGAATAAAATATTAAATGTAAGGGTTAAAGACGAGAGTTTTGTGTCTATTTACAGATGTCACTTTCAGTGCATAAAAAACAGGTCCCACTTTATATTAAAATAAAATGTAAATGTAATGTACTTAATGCGTTAATAATGTATTGCAGAACACTTGTGGTGCTCTTGAGGTAGGATACGGGTAAGGTTAGAGACAGGTTTGGGGGTATGGGTAGGTTTAGAGATGGATTAAAGGCTGGTTTATATTTCTGCGTCGAGTGATCGGCGTGACCCACGGTGACTGCCTTGTGCATAGTCATGCATTTATATATCTGCGTGCTGTTTGTGTTGCATTGCAATAACACTTCTGAAACTCTAGCTGACAGTAGGTGTTTATGTTGCTTTGTGTCGAGTTTGTTTGCGAGTGTTTTGTTTTTTTCTGAACGCAACCTTAATGTATAAGTAGCTTAAACTCACTCATTCAGAGGTGGGAACCGGTGGACGTGCAACAACTTTAATCAAAAGGTAAACACAAAACAACAGTCTCCATCTGGAGCTCCTTCACAGGGCATTTGTATTCAGTTCAGTTCAGATTTTATTTCTATAGCGCTGTTACAATGTAGATTGTGTCAAAGCAGCTTCACATAGAAGATTATAGTGAATTGAAAGAGTGTCAGTCCAGTTTTCAGAATTCAAGTTCGGTTTAGTTCAGTTCAGTGTGGTTTAATATTCACTTCTGAGAGTTCACACACTGAAGATGCGCAGCTCCACAGGTCCAGAACCATGCAAGCCAGTGGCGAGTGTAAACACTCGCTCCAATGGGTTCACGCGGCTCTCAGTCCCCCACACTTGTCACAGCTACCAAGCCGAGGAATCACAGCTTGTGCTACGTGTGATTGCAACAAGTAAATTTTTTATGCTGCACAGGAGCATACGTGTGTGCTTGACACAGAAGTATAAATCAGCCCTAGGCCCAATTCTATTTTTGTACCCCTACCCCTTGGCCCTTATGACCGAGGGTTAAGGGGAAGGGCTTCAAAATTTACCCCTAAGAATTGGGACAGCACTTTAACACCTGCACACGTCATCATATGTCATCACGGTCTCTTGCTTTATATGAGATCCAGACGATGGCGACTGCTGTAGTTATTCCAGTTGCATTATTTTTTGGTATTTATCTTCAGGAAATCACTGAAGGCATATATTATGTTATCATAATGATCTAATGTGGCAATAAGATCATAACTACTGTGCATTTTCACCGTGGCCATATTCAACTATGTAAACACACGAAAACAACATTAACATTATAGCAGACACTGTAAAAGCTCAGCCACTAGACTGTTCTGACAGGGTATTTGAGTGTCATCGAGTGTCAGAATGTTGTGGGACTGCTGTACTGGAGTTATGATTATGGATTATAGATCGCCAAATTTAGAGTTTTGGGGGGTTTTTTGCATTTTTTTATAAAAGCATGACGGTAAAACATGAACGCGGTTATGCATTTATTAAAAAGTGTGTTTGTTTGTTGTAAAAATTCATAATAATAACAAAAAATACAAATTTGTGGATCTCCTTACTTTCGGGTTCAGCAAAACTGCCGTTGTGGCTGGTGTATTCTGGGAAATGTTCTTACTCCTTGGTTTCAAGTGTGGTCCTGAAAAATCTTTGTATGAAGGGGTGTATACTCCTTGCCCTTAGCCCTACGCCTTCAAGCTAAAGAGAATTGGGACACCACTACCCCTTGACGTCAACGTGCAAAACGAGGGGTAGGGGTAAGGGGAAGGGCTAAGGGGTAGAATTGGGATGGGGCCTTAAGGTGTAAGGGATGGTCAAGAGTCACTACGTTTACATGGACATCAGTAATCAAATTATTTGCTTTGAAGGGCATCTAGATTACCCCTTTTTCCAGATTTAATATAAGTCTTTTGTGTCCCCAGAATGTGTCTGTAAAGTTTCAGCTCAAAACACCCATCAGATTATTTATTATAGCTTTCACTCGATGGTGTTTTATAGCTCTCAATAGATTTTTGCTGTTTTTGTGTACTGCGCCTTTAAGGCTAGTCCTCCCCGCCCACCGTTTCTACGTGCCTGCCGCGCGTGCCTCAGTCTCCGCCCTCGGCTGCCTCAGACAACTGACAGACATAAAGGAAGCAGATCTCACGTAACGTTTGTGACACTACAGTAAGAGCTTTATCAATGATTATTTGATGCATTTGTTGTGTGGAGCTGCAGGATGAGTCACACACAATGTCGTTACAAAGTTTGCGCAGACACACACGCACATACATACAGCGCGCGCGTTTAGCTTTGCACTGTCTTTGCACAAAAATGTGACAGGATACAGGTTAATCTCCACTGCTGTCTGGATATCTGTTATGTTAATGTACAAAATAAACCTGATTTAACATCCACAAACCGGGATTGAATCGTCTTTTATGATTGTTCTGACACGCGGCTGTGCTGATAAAGTAAAGCTGAAGTAAATCACTGTAATTCATTACACAAATGCAGTTTTAAAACATTTTAAACTTGTTAAACTCACTCTTGATCACATTTGATGATAGCGAACTGAACCGACCTTTTATTCACGGTTGATTTGCGCACGTCCTGTCTGGTTGATATGATTACAAACGTTACTACGGAGACATGTAAATACGCAGCTGTCAATCAATTCAGTGGGCGGGGTGACCGCACTCCTATGTCAGATTTCGGTCAATCTCAAAACTGCTCCAATTGGTCCACTGTTTTTATGTTGTTAAATTGAAATAAAAGCTCTGGGTGTGTTTATATCACCCCAATATGACAGTATATACACTATACCTACACATATGTCTGTCCAAACAGCTTGAAAAGGAGATTTTTCACCATAGGCGCCCTTTAATCTAATTAAGACAATAATAAGACTAAGGTGTTTACATGAGATGCTTTTTGAGTGTTACTTTCATGATCCCGTTTTACATGTTATAGCACATAATTCGACTAACGTCATTGCATCACTGCGCTATCCGCATTTCCTCTGGAGTTTCATGTAATTTCGGGTGTTTAATTTTTGATTTGTCGACTTTAACCGCAGTTTGGCACTTTCACTTTCATTACGACCATTTCATGCAAGCCCTCCGTGACAAACGAGATATTGGATGCAACTATAAACTGCTGGAAGAGAGTTGTTTTAATGAAAGTTCATACCGCATGCTGAATGGAAGAAAAAAACCCTCCGCATTTTACGATTCAGGTGTCTGTGGTCTGCCCTGACTCGGTAGGTGCAAAGAGTGTCAATCAGCTGTGGGTGTGTGTGTGTGTGTGTGTGTGTGTGTGTGTGTGTGTGTGTCTGTCGACTACCCTGTCGCAAAAAGCAGCTTAAAGTCCTACATGACGGTAATAGTTTGATTAAGGTTTTTATATGTCTGTACTGCACTTTAGTAATGCGACTAAAATCAGCATACTTCACACGTCTTAATTCGTTTTCTCTTTAGTTCGATTATGACCTTAATCTGATTAAATTAATAAAAAAATCGCTGTTTACATGGTCAACTCTTAATCAGAGTATTCTCTTAATCAAATTAAAGTCGAATTACTGTTGTCCATGTAAACGTAGTCGGTGTAATTATAAATGTAACTAGAATTGTACATTTCTTAAAGAAAATGTGAATGGGGTTTGCGTGGCAAATCGATGGGGTACAATGCATTTTAATCGGTTGCTAGGGTGTTCTGAGTGGTTACTTGGCAGTTTAAGGCGGTGATAGGGTGTTCTGAGTGGTTGCTAAGGTGTTGCTAGGCGGTTGCTAGGGTGTCCTGAGTGATCGCTAGGAACCTACTGAGGCATAACTAGGCGGTTGCTAGGTGGTTGCTAGGGTAATTTGAGTGGTTGCTAGGCAGTTGCTAGGGTACCCTAGGTTGTTACTCGGCAAGCCTCACATACATGCTAGGTCAATTGTTGGCTAGTCAATATTAGCATGTGGCTAGTCACTGCTAGCATGTGTAGCATATATGAACTTACGTTTGCTAGCATGAGTCAAACGAACCAATCCCCATGTCTCTACGACGTTCTGATGTTGAAGTATAGCTGTTGATAAATGGTTGCTAGGGTACTCTGTTTAGTTGCCATGGGCGTGGTTAGAGTGAAGTTGGGTGTGGTTGCCTTTGTCAAATGAGCAAACCCCCAAGTCAATAGGACACTGCTATGCAAAGATATGCATGTAGGACAGTTATAATGGCAGTCTATGGGATCAGTTTGGGGGTGTGGCTTGTGAGCTTCATTATCATATTGAGATGCTGATTGGTTGCTTGAGTCAAATGAGCCATACCCATGTCTATAGGACACTCCTATGCAAAGATATGCATCTGGGCCAATTATAATGGCAGTCTATGGGATCAGTTTGAGGGCGTGGCTTGTGAGTTTCATTATCATATTGAGATGCTGATTGGTTGCCTGAGTCAAATGAGCCCACCCCCATGTCTGTATGACACTCCTATGTAATATTATTGATGTGTGACATTTATAATGGGAGTCAATGGGCCTGTAGGAAATGAATGGGAGTCAATGGGCCATGTTAAGTCAATGGGGACCACTTTGGGACGTCCTAGCACCCCAGGGGTACAACTTATACCCCTTTTCGGGGTATGTTACCACTTAGGCTGCAACCCCCTACAGATGTGGTGAATCCTATATTTCTATGAAATTCACAGTCTGCGCAGTGATTAGTCAAAATTCGGCTCAATGTTAAGTGAATGGGACATTTGGGATGATTTGGGACCCCCTAGCTCCCCAGGGGTACAACATTTACCCCCTTTCGAGGTATGTACTTATGCGTGCTGTAACCCTTTCGAGATGTGGTGAATCCCATATTTGTTCGAAATTCAGTCTTGGTGCTATGACGATTTCCTGGAATAGTTGGTACTGTGCAGGGCTGTGTTCTAGAAAATGAATGGGAGTCAATGGGGCCATGTTATGTCAATAGGAAACTTTGGGACGTCCTAGTGCCCCAGGTGTGCAACATTTACCCCCTTGTGTGGTATGTTCTTACTCAGGCAGAAACCCTCTCGAGATGTCGTGAATCCCATATTTGTAGGAAATTTACTCTTGGCGCTATGATGTGTCAAAGTTTGTCCCCATGTTATGTCAATGGGATTTTTGGTTTTTGGTTGGATTTTTGACCCCTTACAAAAGTCATAGCACACCATTCCCGATAAAACCAGACGATTTGACCCCACTTTCAAGGGTCTGGGGCAAAAACTGCGGGACTAGTTACGCGCCGAAATTTTGTACGGAAAAAAAAACAATAATCATAAGAAAAGTGAACAGTAAGAATGGACTTTGCCTATGGCAAACCCCATTAATTACAGAAATTGATTACAGATGTATTGTGAAGTTGTTGTTTTTTTTCCTCGCCATTGTCGCCACTGGCTTGCTCGAATCAGGACTTGTGGAGCTGCTCTTCCGTGGATTCGATCTTCAGTGTTTGAACTTTCAGCAGTGAAAATTAAACCACACTGAACTGAACTAAACTGAACTTTAACTCTGAAATCTGGACTTTACTAGAACTGTGTTAAGCTGCTTTGACACAATCTACATAGTAAAAAGCGCTATATAAATAAACATGAACGTATTTACATGCAGGTATTTAATCAAATACAATGTAAAAACATATATTTTGATATATATATATATATATATTCTGTAAGGGAAGGGTTCCATTCATGAAATTCACTTCAGCCACTGTCATTAGTTGTCAGAACACTATTATTATTATTATTATTTTAATAAATTTAAGGTAATATATGCACATTCAGAGGGGGTGCATTTTACGGCAGGGGTGAATTTCTTGGCACAACATCTGTTATTTCTTTCTAAAATTTAAGCCTGTAATGCAGAATTGTAGCCAAAGTTTTTTTAATAGATTGATTATTCAACAAATTTTTACAAAATTTCACATCTATGAGGCTCTGTATGAGAAAGTCTGACCTCTCTGATTTATATTTGGTGACTATGTCTGTGGGTGTCAAAATTGCTGAATAAAAAGTGTATGTATACAATTATATATATTTGTCTTTTGACACATTATTTATAATATGTGGCTAAGAAATAGCTAATAACTTTTTCTTTTTTTGGTGGGGCCAGTGAAAATTTTGGCAGTGCAAGTAAAAATCTTAACCAGTCAAAAAATTCTTAGCGTTGAACCCTGTACATGCTTTCAGTCAGAAACGGGTCACGAGTTTTTCTCTTTTTTTTTCTTTCTTTTTTTTTGCTCCAGTGGAAACGCTGCGGCAGCTGATCTTCCGAGACCTGGAGGATGGCTGGAGTCAAGATTCAGATGACACGCCCACTAACGAAACAGCCAATGAGAGGAGTCCGTTCACAGACAGACCGGGAAATGAATCATCTGACCCGGCCCCCAGCGAAAGTTCTAGTCAATGGGAGGAGGAGCCTGCGGAAGCTCTGCCTCTGGAGGTGCTGCAGCCTGCTGTTCAGGTGGTGAGGAAAGGTAAACGATGAACAATAACAGAACTATAATATATCATAATCAGCAGCATCATCTTCATCACTGGAATATAGTAGAGTTATTCATATTATAGATGCACGAAACGTCAGTTGAACTCTGGTGCAAACTACAGGGCTGTATGCACAGCAAACGTTACACAGTGCTTTAAAGGTCCAGTGAAATTGAAATAACATTAACATTTTATGTGTTAGTATCAGTATGTCAGTCTTTAAGGATATCTATAAGGTAGTGTGGTACAAAACAGCGACCAAATTTGTGTTTTGAAGATATAAAACTGAAACATGTAAATCTTGTAGTTTGTCACTTCCGCCAAAATGGATTAATGTTTTTTTCATATCACTTCATACTTCAGTTTCTCATCAAATATTCTGACCAATCAAATGCTCTCTAGTGTCTGACATGCCCCGCTAGAGCTGAAGATCTTTGCCCAAACCCGGCTTAATTTCTATCATTTTAGACTGGGCCGGGCTCGGGCTTGCGCAGTAAATAAATGCATCATGTGATGCATTTCGATTAGCACAAGAAAGTAATCAAATCATTTGTTACAACATTAAAACCCATCCCTGCAAAGGTGAAACAAATGATGACAGGGAAATAAAAAAAGAGTGAATTTTTGACTGCGGTCAGCCACTAGTTTAAAAAGAACGGTCATTGTAGCCGCCAAGGTATTTCGGCAGTCGTTCATACACTGTGCATTACAGTAGAGCTCTAAACGGGTTAAAACAAGACTATTAGACATTAATTATTATGATTGCTCCATGTTTTAAATTTCTGTCCAGAGAGGTCATGTTTTGATCCTGGATTGGTCTCACGCAGTCATGTGATGCGTTTTCGCAGCTCAGAGTTCACCAAGTTTGAACTTTCCAACGCAGCGAACTACGAAACTTGACGCATGACCCTGCGTTTCCGGTCTGCTGCATTTGCGTGCGTATGAATGGAAGTCTATAGGGAGGAACGTGCAATGTGACGGTTTGCCAAGCTTATGATTAAATGTCATATTTGTAATCACCAATAAAATTAAACATCTGTCACTTAAGTTTCATTTCTAAACGTTCGAATCGAACAAAATCTGCCCGAGCTAATGCGCATGCACACTCAAAGGTAACGAGATCACGACACCAACCTCATTTACAGCTGTTTATGTTTACGTTACACAACATCACCCACTGAATAATGTCTCATCCAATCACGCTGCTCTTCTGAAATAATTCACAACCTAATCTTGCTGGCGAATCTCCTCCTGAACCAACAGCAGCATTGTTGTTTACAAGTTCATATAGTTGCTGTCATATATGCGTTTTGACTGTACCTCACGTTCGTTTCATACAGATTACTCAACCAGACCACATTTGTTTTCAAGTGTAGTTGGTTCATTTATAAGAGGAGCTTTGAAGCTTTATGCTGACGTATTTCTCACGTGTGTGAAGCAAGTATTCACTGAGATTGCAGTGTGTTTATTGACCTCAGAGGATTCATAATGAAGCTGCAGAAACTGTCATAAACACACGCTATAGTACCGTTACACTTTTCCCATTCAAAACTGTACGAGTGACACGTCTGGTGTATTCTAGAGTCTTTAGTTAAAGATAATAAAGGTATAACAGAATTTTATTAGTAATTACCTTTATTTAATAAAACAATTACAGCTTGTCAATGTCTAATTAGGCATTAGCGAAGAAGATAACGTCAGCTAAGAGTTGGTATTCTTCTTCTGTAAGCGACTCTGCATAAAAACGTCTGCTAAATGATGATGATGATGATGCTGTTGCTCTGACTGTGTTTCTGAAGAGTGTGTGTGTGTGTGTGTGTGTGTGTGTGTGTGTGTGTGTGTGTGTGTGAGTGTGTT
>CAIGQZ010032222.1:10198189-10249331 GCA_903798205.1 Danio tinwini | reverse complement strand
AGAGCTCACTGTGATTAAGCTGATATGATTTAACACACTCTCTCATCTCTCTCTCTGCTTCTTTCCCTCAACACACACACACGCACATCTCTCTAACACACTCTCTCTCTCTTTCTCTCTAACACACACACACACACACACACTCTCTTTCTTACATACATATGCATTCACTTTCTCACACACACCATATATACACACACTCACATGCATACACACACACACACTCTCTTTCTCTCTCTCTCTTAAACACACACACACACACACACACACACACACACTTGTTCTGCTTTTGTGGCTTCTTGTACGTGTCTGTTTGTAACTCAACACCATATATAAATGCACCTCACGCCATTTCCTGCGCACACACATAACACACACAAACATGCATCATTCTCATCCTGTCTCTTACACATACGCGCACACACACACACACACCTTCCACCTGTCTGTCCACCTGTCTGTCTTTCACTCTCTCTCTCTCTCTCTCTCACACACACACACACACACACACACACACACACACACACACACACATCTTCAACCTATATTACTTACACACACACACACAACTTTCATGCATCTTTCTCTCTCTCTCTCTCTCTCTCTCTCTCTCTCTCTCTCACACACACACACTTGTCGTCTTCTTCCTCCTGTCCTTCACACACAGCTGTGGGTGTGGGCTGTTCTCTTCCTGATGACATCACCGATGATGTCACCGCCAGCCAATCGTCTGAGGACGGAGGTGGGGCTTCATTTATTGCTCAGCACTCCTGACAGATGCATTCTGGGACGCTTTCCTGAACGCAGTGGAGAGATCAGTGTGTGTTTCTCTCCTGCAGTTTGGGGAAGAGCTCCTCAGTCATCCGGACAGAGTTCATTTCTCCCTTACTGGTGTTCTGCTCTCGGGCTTTAACTCAGCGTTTCAGTTTCTGTCTGTCTGAGAAATCTGCTGAAAAACCATGGAGTAACCCTTGTGTGCTGTTGGGTCGTTTTCGTCCACTCTGGGCTGGTTTTGAGGCTTAATTTGGCCACAGCTTTCTCTGTGTTTCAGCAAATGGGATGATTTTGCTGACAAATCTTATTCTGACACATCTTATTTCAAACTTATTTTAATGCATAAAAAGTTTATTTCGACACATATTTTGTGAGACAGCCGTGTTGACGCAGCGCACTTCGAATGCATCCTTTGGAGGACGCAGCCTCTGAAATGAGACACAGCTAACGTTTACTTCACTGAGTCAGTTTAATGGGGAAGGGATTGATTGAATAGGCCTGTTGATAGAAGGTTTGTGAAGAAATGTCATGCTCCCTTGTAAAGGTATTTTCAAAACACAGTGTTTTATTTTGACACATTTGTGTCTGCTGTACTTTAGTTTATTTTGATGCACGTTAAATTGAGGTATGTGGTATTTTATTTTAAAATCCATTTCAACTTATTTTTGCCCATCCCTGGCTATGCGACCAAATGCAAAGCAAATGCGTGCGCTTGACGCTGAAGTATAAATTAGCCTTTACTTTGATATGTTTGAGAAAATCTAAATAATCTCCTCAACTCTCAGAACACGGTAAACACAGTACGTGTATTTCTGCACACACACTCTAATCTGCTGTTTTACTCTATATAAAATACAGAGACTCTTTTGCACGGGCCGATCTGAAGGGTCGAACTCATGATCAACAGTTAAAATGACACATTGTCCCTCTTCCCAACAGGGAAATCCAGCAACAATCAAGAATGTAAGGTTACTTGGTGTCATGCCTTTGCGATCAAAAAATGTGATTATAATGGAAGTCAATGACGCAAAAAACAGCCACCAACAAAACCAAAGGGGAGTCCATTTGAACAGTACACAAGGGTTACAACACGTATGTGATTTTAAAGTAATTTAGCTAATATAAACAACTCTCTAGAAAACAAAAAAATGATAGTAATGTGTTTTTTAGAGACTTTTTTTTGTTCACAAAATAAATTGTGATGTTTTCACTTTTAAACAACAGAATAGCCGTGTTTTACTTTAATATTAGGTGGAATAATCCTGATTCTGTCACAATAGATCAAACATTAGTTATTCAGGGCACGTGCATGCATGTGTCTCACTGTAATCTTAAAATTAATCTACATTAATCTAGATTAAAATGGCTCATTTGAATTCATTATTCAGAATATGTGTGCTCCTAAAAAAATGACTAAAGTAAGTCTTTGAGAACGGGTTTCTCCAGCCAGGTGGTGCATTAGACCAGGAGCTCATCTCCTGTTTCCAAAATGCATCACAAACTGCTTGAGGAACTGTTCTACTTTGATAATTGGTGATGAAAATAAATGATGTTTAATAAGATGTGCTTGTGTTTACTAACTGTTTATTCAGTTAAACATGAATGTTGAACTGTAGGCCTACATCAGCTCCAAACAGCCATTTTTCTAAGTCATCACTGAACTAAACAGAAATGGAATTAAGACGTGGAGTATGCAGATATTAGTGGCATTATTGAAGTAAACACCACAGTCAAACTATTACCGTCATGTAGAACTTTTCGACTCGACAATATCCACACACACGGCTGTCAGTAAAGCACCGCAGACGCACAAACATCGCAATATGCGGAAGTTTTTACTTTTCATTTGGCGTGTGTTATTATATCCATAACACTCTTACCAGTCCTTACTCCTTATTTGTGTCTAATACCCCAGTTTGTCAAGGGGGCATGAATGAAATGTTCATGAGTGAAGGTGAAACTGCCGAACTGCAGTTAAAGTCACTCAAAATGACAGGAAACTCTTAATGAAAGCACTTCACCTAAACACCTTCATTATGTCTATTAAGGCAAATAACTAGACTACAGATGTCCATGTAAGCGTAGTCAGTCGTGTCTTCGAAGTAAGTGAAAGATCCAGAAGGGCATCCTGCTGATTTGATTCAGAAGGGCACTTTTTAGTCAGACGGCTCACCGCTTTGACTTTCATTCACCATCACTTATTTTAAAAAGCAGCCGCTCCATTTTATTTGTAGATGTTTCACTGGAACACATAAACTCTACAGGTGCCTGATAGTTAGATGTGGAGCTCACATTAATCAGATTCACTCTAGTGAACTGCATCCATGTTAGCACGTCACGTTTGATGTGGTCATTTCACAGTAGGAATACACACAGGTTCGAAGACTCGTTCTTACCACCTACAGTGCAATTCGGCCAGGTATACATCCGTGCTAAAATATCAAGGTGAAGGTCATCATAGCTTGCGTAGAATAGACCCAGCTCCCAACCTAACATTGAGAATAGATTAACGACGATATTTGTTTTATTGCGCGATAAGAGTCTCGAATCATAAAATAAGAGTCTTAAATTTTTTTAACTATTTACTATTTTCCCAAGTATACATAACTACTACTGTAAGAAAATATCAGCATTCGGTACATACTTTTAGTATTATCTTTGCTTGAAAAGACCTAATCTAGTCCTGTTTATATGAAATAAGCTGCTGCTCCTGAACAGGTTTGAGCTACTAGAATTGTTGCTACAACTCTTGGATGAGTTTTGAAGAAAGAAACGATCCTGGATCGTGTCAAATCGTCAATCACCAAATCCAGCTAACCGAGTAATCCACATACGAAGAACAGACCCCTGAAACTTTTAACAGTTTTATACAATTTAGTGTATTTTATTAGCCAAAGTGATTTTAATTCAAACATTTATTTAAATGTTGTTACGGTTTTATTATTAACTTAATGATACTGATATATTATTGCATTTATTTTAATTTTATTAAACATTTTTGAATGTTCCACTTTTTAGTCATTTTAGTATTTAAAATTTTAATGCTTTCACACACACAAACATTCTACAAATATTTAAGGTTTTTTTATTGTTGATGTGTTGCTTCAAAAGCCATTTACATGTTTTACACAAAGCAATCTTATCTTGATATTTTATTGAAATGGTGAATCTATTTAAATGTGAATAACATGTTGTGGCGTTTGTAGGAAACCTGTTTTATCTGGTGATGTCGGCGGATCAAAGCATTTCAGACGAGAGCAGCACAGACGAGCTCAAAGATCTTCATCACTCTGTGTTTTCATCATCTTTCGTCAACGAGGAAGAGGAGCAGGACACGCCCTGTCTATCGCCAACTGACCAATCACTGATCGAGAGCCCGGGTCACAGGCCAGGCCTCGGCCAATCACAGAGCAGCGTCCAGCGCCATGTGATCAAGAATGTGGACGAGATCTTCAACACTATGGAGGAGCTGATGAAGAAACTGCAGCACCTGAGGGTAAAACACAAACACACACACACACCCGCACACACAAACACACACAGGCCTGCCAGGACTTGAGCATATTGTCTTGTTGACTTAAAAAACAAGAGGAAATACCGAATTACAATCTGCATTAGGAAGCTGAAGCGGTTTTACATTAGCTTTGACACCTCTCTGGGCTCAGAAATGTATGTATTGTACATGTATATATCTGTATGCTTGCAAAAATTATTTAATAATATATCAATTATTATAATGATTATTTATTTTAATATAAACAAAATGAAAAAATACCAAATGTAAAACTAAATGTATTTTTATGTATTTAAATTAGTTATAAATTAAAAATATTTGTCGGCCCCAATAGCCTAGTAATTAGTGCGTCGACATATAGCACCCAGGTGCTCGCGGTGACCCGAGTTCGATTCCCGGCTCAAGACCCTTTGCCGATCCTTACCCTCTCTCTGCTCCCCATACTTTCCTGTCTGTTATCTCCTCTCTCCTGTCAATAAAGGTGAAAAACCCAAAAAAATAATTATAAAAATATATATATATATATATATTTTATACAAAATAGAGGTGTGAACCTACACTGGTCTCATGGTTCGGTTCGGTTACGATTATCATGCCATCGATTTGGTTCAATTCGATATCTCGGTGCATCACGGTGCATTGACGATGCTTTCAATACACAGTTTTATATTTTCTTCACAGCACAGCAATTCTTGTATTAAAATGTATAAATATATTTATATACTATTTGTAATACATTTTTTTAGTCATTTAATGCAAACAGTCAGATATATAAACTGTACTTTAAACAATAAAAGCATTTATAGCAAATAATATAAACAAATATGAATATCCCGCTCGCTTTCTGATCCTTGTCTATTAATTTCGCTTACACCCCTATGATTGGTCACCCGCTCAACAGAAAGGACTGCGATTGGCTCTTGCGCGCTGTGCTCTTCACAGATGAGTGACACTGTGCCGCAGTGTGTGTGTGTGTGTGAGAGAGAGAGAGAGAGAGAGAGTTTACTTCTCTCAGTCTCAGTGAAATAGAGGCTACTGCTGTAAGTGTCAGTATAATATATGTTAAACAGTATATAAGTTTATAATTTATGTCTGGATTTTGACACTGTCAGTTTATACACTGCCAGCACAATACATCCAAATGATCAAAACATTGCAAATGTGCATTTGGTGATATACAAATTAGTCGTTTTTATTTGTTTACATTGTTAAAATATCGATAAATCTCAGTCTATTCTAATTGTTTGTTTTCCTGAGTGTTCTGTTTTTTTTTATGTGATTAAATCTTACTATTTATTTTTTTAATTTTTGTTTGTTAGCATTGTCAAAATATCAAAACAAATTAAGCAACAGTAAAACATGGCAAGTTGTACTGATGTGTTTTTCCCCCTTAAATAATATAAAACATATATTGGTTAAGAAACGTAAAATATCATATTGTATATACAAAATATCACATTAATTACCATGCTATGGCGTTAAGCTTTTGTTTTCAATATTGCATGCACAGCCATATTTAATTGTAGGTTATTGTATAACTTATAGTTTGTTTAACTTGTATTGTATAACTGTATGGTGTTTGGTGTTTATTTGTTGGGCAGGTAATAAATTGTAATAAGTTCTATCTTTTTTAACAATAGCCATGACAAATAACGAGGTTTAGTTGTTAAACCTCAATGGGTTTTTTTTCGCCCATATGATCTGTAGGACATCGAAGCGGATCACCACAAACTCCTGAAGAAACTGCGAAAACCACTTCCTGTTGACAAAATGTCTAGTGATCTGGTCCAAAAATCTCCCACATCGGCGCGACTCTCTTCACTGGACCGCGGAGCAGGAGATGGTGAGGATCTACTACAAACCAAAGTACCGAAAATACGATAATTCGTTAAATACGATGTAATATTACAACATTTAATTGTTCGTCCAGGTAAGGAGGGCGTCTCAACGGAACCAGCTCAACCTCAAATCCAGTCCACTGGTTTCTGACGCTTTACATTGGACTTTCGCACAGACTCACGCAAACACTCTATGATGTAGTCCCTTCCCAGCATGCCTTGAGCCTGGAAGCACCATCCAGGTCCAATTGTGTGATTTGTTTGTGTCGATTCGTGACTTGAGATGGACGGACGAAACTTCGGCCTGCGCTGAGAACGAAAGACGGAAGAAGAAAGTGACGGATTACAGTAGCGCATTAAAGACAGAGAATAAAACGTTGATGTGTAAAAAGAGCGTAATTGTAATGTAATGCGCGAATAACAGGAAGTTGAACGTAAGTGGATTGTAAAACGGCACGGCTGAAGACATGACTCTGTCTTGCGAAGGAAACCCCCCGCACTTTACCTGCTGTTTGTATGTTTATTTGTTTATTCGAATATATAAACGGCGACGTTTTCAGTCATCAGCATTAGATGGACAATGTTGACAGTTCAGGATCTGGAAAAACAAACATGGCGGTCAAATAAGGACGTTTCACGAATATCATTCGTTCATATCGTAGATTGTCTATCATTGTTATCTACCATTCGAATATATAAACGGGCAACGTTTTCACTCGCAAGTCACGTTTAGGTGGACGACAATGACAAATTTGGGATCTTTTGAACTGGGAAACAAATAGGCGAGCAAATAAGGACGCTTTATGAATATCGTCCGTTTATATTGTAGCTTGTGTCTATTGTTTATCCGCCATTTGAATATATAAACAGCTCACATTTTCAGTCGTAAGTCGCGTTTAGATGGACGACATTGACAACTTTAGGATTGTTTACACTGGGAAAGAAACAAAGTGAGCAAATAAGGTCGTATCATGGATATCGTTCTTTCATGTCGTAGCATGTCTGTCATTGTTTGTCCACCATTCGAATATATGAACAGCAACGTTTTTCAGTTGTGAGTCACGTTTAGATGGACGACGTTGACAATTTCAAGATCTTTTGCACTGGGAAACAAACATGATAAATGAGGACGTCTCACAAATATTGTAGCTTGTCTATCATTGTTTATCTTCCATTCGAATATATACACGAGCATCATTTTCACTGATATGTCATGTTTAGATGGACGACAATGCAACTTTTGCACTGAGAAACAAACATGGCGAGCAAATAAGAACATCTCACGAATATCGTTCGTTTGTGTCATAGATTGTCTTTCTTGGTTTATCTTCCATTCGAATATATAAGCGGACGACATTTATAATCATAGGCATTAGATGGACGAGGTTGACAATTTCAGGATCTTTTGCACTGGGAAACAAACAAGGCAAGCAAATAAGGACGTCTCGCGAATATCGTTCGTCATATTGTAGCTTTTATATTATTGTTTGTCTTCCATTCGAATATGTAAACGGGCGACGTTTTCAGTCGTAAGTCACGTTTAGGTGGACGACATTGACAATTTTAGGATCTTTTGCACTGGGAAACAAACATGGCAAGCAAATAAGGACATCTCACAAACATCGTTCGTTCATATCGTAGCTTGTCTATCAATGCGTAACACTATGCGAAAATAAGAATTTTTTTGTGTTATTAAATATCCAACAAATATTTGTTTTGTTGCTACGCACAGTTAAACACTATCGCACATTGAACACAACTGGACAGTTTATATACATTTATATATATATATATATCGTACAGAAAAAGGGGCGTGTCTATGAACTCTGACATCATGCCATGTGACCTGCAAACTGACACATTTGTATTACGTGTAAATACTGTGAACTTTTGTCCCTCACGGTTTGTGCTGTGTAGCTTGACAGGTGCTTGAAACACAAATGAAGGGATCAATAACTCTAATAATAATAAATCAATAATTTAAAATAAAAAGTAACGTAAAATTTACGTTTAAAGCGCAAAAACTATTTTCAAAGTGTTTAACTCAATTACCTAACCTGCCAAAGGAGGACTGTTACCTTGCCTCCTTTTTTTGTTTGTTTTTTAGATTTTATTTGCTTTTATTATTTTAATAATCATTTTTGCAAATGTTATGTGCGACCGCAGAACGTTTCTAACGTGGCTTTAATTGGGAGACTGTAAGGAGAACTACTGTTAACTCAGGTGGAGAAATGTAGACGCGTTTTCTCTCGTTAGCTTTAACTCATTTTATTATTTTTAATTTCTCACCTCATTCCTCCATCGTTCATTCGTATTCCTCAACGGCTCAATGAATTGTCATGTTTTCTGCACAACGAAGAAACCCAACTGGTGCGAACTACTGTACGTAAATGTTTTATGTTCTTATTTTTATTGACGTTCACTCATGTAATATAGTTCACGGCCTGTTTTATATGTTCATTTCCTGTAAAGCTCTAGTCGTTTCCTTTTAATTTTATTTTTGTAGATATGACAAACAGAAAGGATGTGTAAATTATTTTCTCTCCCTCTTTTTAAAAACGGCGAGATTGTTAGCTGCACAGAAGGAAAAATGAAAACTCATGTTTTTAAAAAAAAGGCTCATTTGTTTTGTGAAATTAAAAATATGTTTAAACAAGAGTCTTGTGTCGGCAGTGATTTTTGAGCTGTTCAGAGCCTGTCCGGACCCATTTATTCTCACATTCCTGTAACTTTATCTCTGATAAAGATTTGCAATCGGATCTGGCTTTAAAAACAGATTGAAGCATGGAAATTGATAGCTCAATATTTTAGCTCACACTAATGGTTTAAAGCATAAACTACTTGTTTAGCATTTCACAATCATTCCCTGTAAAGCCGAGTGTAAGAATGAAGGCTTTGTTTGGATATTTTGGAGGGGAATCTGTTTTTTCTTCTTTTTTTAAATACAACTAGAGGATTTTTAGGCCATTCTCTTCTCTGAATGTGGATTGAAAACGGTTTAAAAGAAAATGGTTGTATGAAAATCAACTTTTGTATGCTCTTTGTGGATTTTTATTAGTCAATTAATGATTTCTGTCACCTTTTTTCCCTTTTTTTTTTTTTTGTTTTACTAAAAGACATTCATGAATAACTATTCCCAACATTGGGTCATTCCTGCCATTTCCAATCATTTAAACAAGTAAGCACTCAGTAAGTAAGCATTAATTCATAATGTCCAGAATTTGTCTAATTATTTCAGATAATCAAAATTAACTCCTAACATTTCCAGTTATTACAATAATTTAATTGCATGAATGAATAAAAATAATTAAATGTAAAATAAAATCTCAAATTTAGGCAGTTCCCACCCTATAATATAATATAATATAAATTAATATAACATAATATAATTTAATATAATATAATTTAATATTATAATGTAATATAATTTAATATAATATAATTTAATATAATTTAATATAACATAATTTAATATAATTTAATATAATTTAATATAATATAATTTTATATAATTTTATATAATATAATTTTATATAACTTAATATAATATAATTTAATTTAATTTAATATAATTTAATTTAATTTAATATAATTTTATTTAATATAATTTAATATAATATAATTTAATTTAATATAATTTAATTTAATATAATATAATTTAATATAATATAATTTAATATAATATAATTTAATATAATATAATATAATATAGGTTGCTGGTTCGAGTCCTGGCTGGGGCAGTTGGCATGTCTCTGTGGAGTTTGCATGTTCTCCCTGTTTTGGCGTGGGTTTCCTCCGGGTGCTCCGCTTTCCCCCACAGTCCAAAAACATGCGCTATAGGGGAGTTGGGTAAGTTAAATTGTCTGTAGTGTGAATGAGTGTATGGGTGTTTCCCAGTGATGGGTTGCAGCTGGAAGGGCATCCACTGCGTAAAAACATGCTGGATAAGTTAGCGGTTCATTCCGCTGTGGCGACCCCTGATTAATAAAGCAAATGAATTATATGATATAATTTAATAAAATATAATATAAATTAGCTGCACGGTGGTGCAGTGGGTAGCATGATCACCTCACAGCAAGAAGGTCGCTGGTTCGAGTCTCGGCTGGGTCAGTTGGCATGTTCTTCCCGTGTTGGCGTGGGTTTCCTCCGAGTACTCCTGTTTTCCCCACAAGTCCAAAGGCATGTGGTCTGGTTGAATTGGGTAGGCTAAATTGTCCGTAGTGTATGTGTGTGAATGAGTGTGTTTCCCAGTGATGGATTGCAGCATGAAGGGCATCTGCTACATAAAACATGCTGGATAAGTTGGTGGTTCATTCCACTGTGGCAACCCCAGATTAATAAAGAGACTAAGCCGAAACGAAAATGAATGAATAATATTAAAGACAAAAATTAAGATCCTGCCGAATTAGGTCATTCCTACCTTTTCTAAATTTTAATATTTATTGGACCCATGTGTTGTGAAATGATGAAGTTAAACAGACATGTTGCTGAATGAATATATGAGTTTAAACAGACACACAGGCATACAGACATGATGCAAAATGAAAAACGTTAACAAACATGTTGCTGAATGAATGAATGAATGAATGAATGATTGAACCAATTAGTTGAAACAGACAGGCATAAAGACATTTTCCAAATTAAATTAAACAGACATGTTCCCAAAATGAATGAATGAATTCAGACAGACGTGTTCCAGACGGGATAACTCCTGCATTTCTCCGGTATGGAGTTAATGTGATTGGGTGTGTGTATGTGTGTGTATGTGTGTGTGTGTGTGTGTTTCTGTCGTGAGGAGGAGCAGGAACGTGGGGGAGGATCGGCTCAGCTCAGCTCCGGTCTTCGGCCATTCGGGGCGTGGAGCAGCTCAGGTTTGAACGGAGACGGAAATGTGTGAGTTTCTGTGAAGGAAAATAAAAAAAGAAAGGAGAAACAGACAGACGGACGCGAAGTGGAGCCCGCAGGCCAGACACCAGCTCACATCCATTCACCAGCACAAGAGGATTTTACCCGTCCGAAAAAAAGTGAGTTTAATGCAGAAAAGGCGGATTTGTGGCTCGTATGGTGTGGATTATTGTTCTGGTCGGAAGAGGCGAGTGAAAGTGCATTTATCTCCACTGCGGATGCGGAGATTATCTGTTATACCTCCATTTGAAAACATTATCTCTTTAGTACTAATAATAATCTCGCATGGAGAGTCTGTTTCTGTCAGGATAGGCTTTTAAAGTCAATCTGGAGTTGTGGGATAGCTTTAAAGTAAAGAATTTGCTCGTGAATTAGCATGTAAAAGCTCGAGAATTGAGGCTGGAGATCCGCTTTCATTGTTTGGTGTAAAGTGAGCTTCTGGACGCAGGTTTCTTTCACAGCTTCTTCTGCTTCTTTCGGACTCTTCTTTGTGTTCAGATCCACTAAACACCCGTGTGGACGAAGAGGTACGAGCGGTTCTTCAACTTTGTGTGTGTTTTTGAGTGGTTTTGTAAGCAGAATTATTAGTTTATAAGCGAACGGAATTGTTTTATTTGTTTCGCAGCATCTCGGTGTAGTGATCTTTAGCTTGTGTATGATTCAGTTTAGCGAGTCGGTTCGTTTCATTGATCGCTTCCTTTGAATCGTCGTTTCTTCATTGAGGCGTTGTTTTACTCTTAGTTGACATATTTGTTTGACATTATGTTACGACTTTCATGTGTTTTTAATGCTGCTGTTTTGCAGTCGACCAATTTACGAATGAGCGAATCGGTTTTTCGGAATGATTGAAAGGATTCGGTTCAATGGAACGATTCGTTAGATACTCAGGCATCGTTAGTGCTACTTGTTCGCTGCATGCAGATATTTGATGATGATTGACAATTCTTGAAATTTAAAACATGTTGAATATTTCTACAACACATAAATGTAGCTTAATTAATGTCTTTTATTTAACGTTTTAGTGTTTTACAAAACGAAAGTACACTTTTTGCAACTTTAGGGATTTACCTCATAAGTGTGAAATTTAAGAACGAGCCTGTACTCTTTAATTGCATGCACGCTTTAAAAGTGATGTACATTTGCATTTCATTCTCTAAATCTGAACAAACTCCCAATATTAAACGCTCGCAATTATTTATTTTTATTAAGCTTTTAGTTATGAAAACTTTTCACTCGCGTGAAAATTGTAGCCAGAACACGAACTATAATAGCATTCTTATTATTTTCATCATAGTTTGCGTTTTATGTAGCTTTCTGTATCGCGTCGAGTACATTTAGAGGAAGGCCTTGAAGCCTCAGCCTCTCGTAGTCGCGCTTAGCCGAGGTTTTGTGCGTCTCTCACGGCGGTGGTTGGCTCCGCCAATCCGATGCTTTGAGGCCCGCGCGTTGTGATGAGCTCAGATGTCCTCAGCGCCGTCTCCTAGGAGACTGTAACCCGAGCACAGCATTGAAACACTCAATGGACGCTCATTTATAAAATATTTGGTCTGTTACAGTAGACTTCTCATTCTTCATAAGCGAAACTGCAGTTCCGTGGCTGGTCCGGGGCTTCATTAGAGGCTGTAATGACACTTGAGCGTGAGTGTTTGTTCAACTGTGTTGTTGTTTAAATAGGTCAGATGAGACCTGGAATAATGGGTAACAGTATATGAGGCAGAATACACACCTGGGACCGGTGTGTGTTAGTTCATAAATCACTGCTGCCACACCTAACCTACACATATACACACACACATGACTGCAGCTGCTGAACACACCCGCACTGAATACTGATCAACTTCTGCTCCAGCTTTACTGTAAAACTATGGCGCAAAGTCTAGTCATGTGGTCCTGGATTTACAGTCTGGATTTATGTTCTGTTGACGTCTTGTAGGATGTGGACGCTTATTTTTGGCATCATGCACATCCTTAGATTGAGTTTTGCCTGTGATGTCAGTTATTGTGATGCCATAAAAGTATTTATTCATATCAGACAGTGTTTTATATTAAAGGTATTGTCACATTAGCAATATTATGCCAACAAAAATCCTATTTTCAGTAGCGTAATGTATCTATGAAGCACAGATCACAACATTTGTCTGTTTTTTTTTTTTTGATCGGTGATTAGATTATATCAGAAAATTTGCTGAATGCTGATTAATGTGACTTTCTTAAGATTAAAACTATATTTGAATGTCTAATTGAGGAATCTAACGACTGACTCTGCTTTATCATTTCATCTACAATTCCCTCTGTACTTGTAGGAAGCCGCCGCCACCCAATAATTATAACCAAAAAAAAAAAAGTCACATGATTGCAAGTTGCGCTGGGTGAAGAGTGCAATATTGAGTTATCCGAATAGTTTTGTGTACGGCTGACACCGTTAAAAATGCTCTCCTTTTACACGGATCTGTAAGACATCTTAAAAATAGTCATTTTCCACACGTCAGCCCAATATTTGGCATAAATGCACCTGCACGCATGCACTCTTTATACTGCAGGGCTGCTGAATGCTTGATTCTGATTGGCTGATGGACATTCTGTTTATTCAGATAAATGCACAGCTAAAGTAGTTCCGACAGGTTTAGAGTGCATAACAGCTGCATATCACTCCGCTCAATGATTTGAGTTATTTCACAGCTACAACTATTCAAAATCCCATCAAAACACAACAGAATGAATGAGGTGTGTGAGAAACTGTGCTACACACAGGAGCAGATTAAGGACAAATGTCTGAAATACAACATCTCAGCAGTGACTTTAGCTGTGGGAACTGTAGTATAAGCGGAGCAATTGACTCCAGATTGTTGAATTATTAGATGAATATGCAATAAACCACATCACCATCTCAGGTGTGCTTTAATATTCCGATAATTCAACAGCTTATCGTTGATTATTCCTTGTTGTTTTAGGGCTGGGTTATTATATGACAAATTAACGTTTGGGAGAATTTCCTCCAAAATGTCAATATTGCAACAGAAACTAAACTGTTAAACCTATATTTCTGGAATGGCCTATTTTTTATCTTATCAGACAATGGTTTTTATCTGGAAAGACTTCAGAGGAAATGATTTTAGATATGAATTGTTAATAATGCTAGAATTTTTATTAAAAGCAAACCTAAAAACTATTTTAGATTATTATCTCATGTATTATTTATTGCTGATGATGTATTGCAACCATGATGCTTGTGGCGTACCGCGATACTCTCACTCCTCCTGCTGCCTATTGTTAAAGTTGACGTCACTTGTCTCTAACTAATTGAACCAAATTTAAGCACATCTTTATTTTATCACAGTTAATTAAATTGTGTTAGTAATGATGAGCTTTTGTTCTAAATATTATATTCTAAAGTTAGTATTTTACAAGTGCATGTCAGGTCATGTGACTTGAGTGAGCGATCACACTCCATTACTACTGTATACGCAGGATGGCTGCATCGCATATATTGAGATTGCAGATTCCCCAAACACATTTAAGTCTCCTGCTTGGGACCATTTTGGCTTTCCAGTGGAGTACAGAAATGGAATTTGTGTCGTAGACAAAGCGCACACTATCTGTTATAACCGTTTCACGAACCTTAATAAGGAATAGCATTTATAAAGTGTGGTAATTTCACAATGTGAGGGTGTACGCAAAAGACACTGACAACAAAAGTGATTTAATGTACAAAGTGAAACCAGAATAATGCCCAAATATATACAAAACAAAGAAATATTTACAATAATAAAAAGAACATAATAAAGTAGCAAATTCAAACACGGTATCAAACAAAAATTAGTTGAACTCGAGTAAAGGGGACGATAGTGAAGCCAAACAAAAGAAAGAAATATAACAAAACAATTCTAACTCATCAATAACCCCTTACCTCGCTAGAAACTGATGAAAAGAAAAAAAAAAGGTTTTTTGCGCCGTATTCTTCCCTATACTGAACTGTAGAATAAAATAAATGCAAAGATAATGTTCACCGTTTACCTGATGTCTTTAACAATACATTTTCTACGTGTTTGCAAAATGGAAGTCGAGAAAAGAGTGAACTTGAGGAGGTAAAGCTCAATATGACGAGAAAGAGCTGAGTCAAAAAGCAACAAACAAATCAATCGAAATAAAAATGAACAAAAATCACAACATTTCTCAAAGTGGGCAAAACTAATGCAAAATAATTTTGCCCAAACAAAAGTTAAGCGAAAACAACGAAATTCATAATCATGTTAGCAAAATACACGAAAAACTAGATCAAAGGAAGAAGTGCTCTCCTCCGCTTTTCCTGACGTCCTTTTTATATCCCCGCGCCACGTCGCCCAGTGATAATAGATCAGTCTCCTGACCAATCAGCTGTCGTGAAGGCGGACCTACAGAAATGACAGGCATGGAGAGAGCTAGAGAGAGAGAGAGAGAGAGAGAACGGGAGGCAAAAATACAACCAATATACTGCTACAACCGTAACATTAGTTTCAGACAAAGCTGCAATGTATTTTACTGGTGAATATGTCATGTAAAAACACTTTACAAACACATTATATGTATATTTTTTCATTCATTTAAACGGAAACCTATCTATCTAAATAAAAACTTAGATAACTAAAAATGAGCATCATTATGTCTGTGTCTGCAAAGAGATCAAGCCCCTCACCTGAGAATGTGGACATTATGGTGTTTTTGAAGAAGAGCTTAACTTTAATTGTATATTCAAAATGTCCTTAGAGAGGAGCAGCCTGTTTATCTTGCACTAGTCTACACTGCAGTTATTTATTTAATTTGAGTTTACTTTCTTAAGATGGCTGCACTAAAGAGATTTGTTTTTCTGACTAGTCTATATTGGAGGTATTTATCTAATGTTTGTTGTTTACTCGGGTATCCTGACTGTACTGAAAATGCCATGGCAAAGTTAATAAAGAAAAAGTTTAGTTGTTCTTGTTATTAAGTGAATCTATTGCTCCTTTGCATTGCTGTTAAGATGACATCAACCCTAACTCCACAGCAAACAGAAACCGAACCAAACCGTGGCTCTAAAACTGTGAGCCTAACTAAATCGTGCCATTGGTGTATCGTTACACCCCTATTTTATTGCTATAATGTTTTATAGAAAAATATCGTTTATAAACCGTTGTAAATTTAATCTGGTTTTGGCATGAAATAGCCAGAGAAGCAGCATGGATTAGGGTTGTCATGATATTGGAATTCGGTACCAATTTTAAGTACTGGAATTTTTAAAACGTTCATTTCCCGCTGACATTCTTAAACAGCGCTGATTTGCCGCTGGTTCATGTTTTCAACAGAAATCACTGTGATTGGCTGTGAAATAGGATTGGGTGATGTCTACCAATTTGGCATCATACGATGTCTAATGTGAAACATCATGATGGACGATGGCACCGTCGTCATAGACAGTGGTGAATTAATTAATTCATAACAAATTACTTATTTGTAGCCTACCATTTCAACTATCTGACCTGCATGGTCTTTGTTTTACCCATAACCAAATCATAAATAAATAAAGATAAATTACACACAGGCAATGCAGTCGCGCAGTAGGTAGGGCTTAATGAGTGTGAATGAGTGTGTATAGATGTTTCCCAGAGATGGGTTGCAGTTGGAAGGGCGTCCCCCGCGTAAAACATATGCTGGATAAGTTGGCAGTTCATTATGTTGTGGCGACCCCTGATTAATAAAGGGACTAACCCGACAAGAAAATGAATGAAGTTACACACAAATTATTACCTGTCAATCACTTTTTTTCGTAAGACTCTGGCATGAGTAGGCAGAGTGATCTGTGGCGTTATAATGGTGTCCACAACCTTGGTTGATTTGGAAAAAAAAAAAGGTGCACAACCAACAGGAACCAACCCACAGTATCTGAGGTTTACGCAAAAATGACGAAGTACAAGCATGAAAGTGAAAGACTGACGCAGTGTACTGACGCTGTGACGTTACCTGATTTCAAAAGACAGAAGAGTCATTAGATAGAGACAAGATTAATTAAATATCACATTTAACAGCTATATTGAGACGCCATCCAGCTGTACATCCTTGATGAACTATACAACGTGCACTGCTCTCTGGGGTTTTGTGCTCAAAGCACTCTCTGACTGCTAGAGCTCAGATGCACGCATAAGGAGTGTGTTTGTGTGTCTGGCCAAGAAGTGTGCATTTTAAACAGTATAGTGCGGAAGGAGGGTTTTTTTTAGAAATGCTAGATGAAACGCCAGTGTGGACACAGATCGTTTTCGGATCCTCTGAGAAAATGTTATTATTTTTCTGTTTACAAAAATAATATTACATGATTAAGCTTAAAGTGACCGTTTAGGTGACTTTGGGGGTTTACACTCTACAAGCAGAGCTATTTAAATAAATTATATTCACAGCGCTGAAAAACAAAATATGCATTTTCCATCATCATGCAGCCCTACAATATATGTATATCACATTGCACTGCTGTTTTGTACATTACGTCCACTGACTAATATTACCCTTCATGACCACATTTTAAAAAAATCATGCACTCAAAAAACGATTTATTGGATTTACTAAAAAAAATGATGATAACTGGTTGCAAACAATTGATATGGGCTGAATTTAAACACGCATTAAATGTAGTAATGTTCAACTTCATTAGTTTCAGGGCTTGACAGTGCGACCATTTGCGACTAAAAATAGATGTGTGCGAACTGGAAAATTTATTTAGTCGTATATGTCCGATTTTTCTTTCTTTTTTTTTTATAAGCTTGACTGATGACTTAATTCATTCGGCCACGGTAAAACAACATGCTCTTCACTATATATTACATTGGAAATCTATTGTGATTGTAGCATGCGCTGACGCTATAAACAACAGCACATCTCTACTGGTTTACTTCACGTCAAGCGGTCTTTACATTGTTTTGTATACGTTGCTAAGCAACACAAGGCTCCGATTGGCGGCAGTGCCGCACATCATGCGAGCCTCATAGAAAACGTTTACAATTCGGTCATGGCATATCGTGGTGCATCCAGTGTGATACTCAATTCAACACCAGTGCTTCCCACACAGACTTTACCTGAGCGGCCTGGTTCTGCGTTTGTGACTGCTTACTCACACTATGCTATCCAAACCGTGCCTAGGCCCGTTTCCCGGATCGTTTGAGAAGTGTGAGTGCTCTGAATTGGGCTCAGGCACGGTTCACTTGGGCGGCCCTGGCCCGGTTGGAAGAGGTGGGCCTGAGCACGGTTCACTTGTGCTCAGGCGCTATAAGCTTGCAGTATGAGTGCAAGCGTGCCTGAGCCAGAAACTGAAAGTGAGACGTGACTTTTAAGGGACTGTTTGATATGGATTAATTAATCATTCGTACTGTTCAATGATCTCAAACTGCCGTAGATTATTAAAGACACAAACCCCTCACTGCACATTAGCTACAGCTTCAGTAAACCTCCTAATTCCTGCAGCACGAGGACTTTATGATTGTTTATGAGCGTCAACAGTGGCTGATCTGTTCGACGAAATATGTCACCGCATATCAAACGACTTAAACGATATAACTAAAGAAATCTCCACTGTGTTGAGCGATAGCACTTACTGAACAGCGCATCATCGATGACGTAAGAGCGCCCAGGCCCTAATGTAATGTGAGTGCGGGCTGTCAGGGGAGACGGGAGGGGGGACAAGCGTGCTTTGGCCTGGTTCAAGGCAACTGTACATAGTGTGAGTACGCCCTGAGAATATTACGCCACAGACTTGCATGTTTTGCATGCAGACCTACAGAGACGTGCTGGACACAAAACTGGACTTCTGACTTGGGTAGTAGCTTTGAGAAGAGCGCAAGGACACGTGGAAAAGAAAAGCCTTTTACTAAATAGACTAACCCAGCTCATCATTTTGGGTGACAAAACATACTATACTACATTTCTATAGCTTTGTAGTTGCGTCTTTCTTTACATTGTCTTACTTTTCCCATGTGGGAAGTAGGGTAAATTCTGTGGAATGTTACGCAAATAAATTAAGTTTGATTAAATAAAATTATGCTTAAAAGTCACAATATTTTATGTGCTGTGGAGAAAAGGTGTTTCAATCTAGCTACTGCAAGTATATTTTATAGTATATTAAAGACAATATGTACAATAAATATATATATATATTTATTTATTATTATTCTTATTATTCTTATTATTATAAAAATGAATAATGTTGTGTTTGGGACCATTAATACAGCCATAATCTTCTCATGATACAAACACATTATATAGCTGTGGTCATGTGAATATTTGCACTAACCATACTGCACATTTTTATTAATGACATTAAACAATAACTCGCTATTTCTGCTAGCCAGTGTCAAAGATATTTTTTCAGCTCGAAACTTGATCAAAGAAGCTGGCTAGGCATGTCCATCACTGAAGAATTTGTTCAGATCAGTTTAGAGAGGCTTTCATTAGAGCAATTTGATCCCAGTCCTGCTGTGGACCGCTAGCTAAACTCCATTCAGCTTAAATTATAAATAATTGTTAAATAATAAGCTGTTGTTACAGTAAAATAAAGCCTATTGTACTTATTGTATTCAAATGAATGAAACCGCTTTGCTTTTGAAGATCTCCTCGTGCACATTTATTAGGCAAAAACACTATTTATTTTCACTGAGCTCCTAAAATTATTTAACATGCTCCTTTTTTAACATAGGAGCACATGTGCTACTCCTGAAAAAAGTAAGCGTCAAGCCCTGAGTTTCTTTAAATCCAGCCCATATCAATTGTTTGCAAGCACTCAGCTTAAAAATGTAGTAAATCCAATGAATCATTTTCATCAGTGTGGATAATTGAGTTCTGTGATCAATCTCAAAACTGATATGAAGCATCTGTGCTTTCCATGCAGTCAAAACAACACTTGTACAATCAAACATCGCTTGTTTTGAGCTGTGAAGTTGTGGCTGCTTAGACTGATGGGTGACACATGTTCTGAATCCGTCCCGGACAAATGGTGTCTTATCAGCTTTGTAAACAACTCCTGACGGCCCACACACACATATATGTGTGGAGTGTGTGTGTTTGTGCTTGAAGAATTGCCGTCTGTCTCACATGAGTCCTGTTAGCAGACAGAAATGTGAGTGAGAGGAGCAGAAATAAACGGCACTGTGCTGGCTCTTATTTGGCTAATCCAATTGAGCCGTTACTCAAGAAACAAACAAAACAACTTGGTTTGTTGCACGAAGTTATGCAGAAATAGGTGAGCGCGGTGTGTGCTTTAGTATTGTTGACGATTTTATACTATTAAAGGGTTAAAAAGTATTAAACATGTCACAATTGTTCTTTAGGTATTTCTAAATGTGCTGTTGACTTGAAATAGTTGCTAGCAGTCGGTAGCAACTAAAATAATTC
The DNA here is from genome assembly GCA_903798205.1 of Danio tinwini. Lineage (NCBI taxonomy): Eukaryota > Metazoa > Chordata > Actinopteri > Cypriniformes > Danionidae > Danio > Danio tinwini. The sequence continues at coordinate 10,228,916 of CAIGQZ010032222.1, read as the reverse complement.
ACACATGTAAAGAAAATGGAGCTAGAAGTTTAGAAATTAAGTTTGGTGTAGGTAACAACTTGTAATTTATATGTAAAGTCCGTCATTGAGTCTATTTACTTATAGAAATGTGCGTAAATTGTAAATTTATTCAGGTTTATTACTCAGTCATTTCATTTTCCTTCAGCTTATTCATCAGGGTTCGCCATAGTGGAATGAACCACCAACTTATCTTTATGTTTTACACAGTGGATGCCCTTCCAGCTGCAACCCAGCACTGGGAAACACCCATACACACTCATTCACACCACATACTCCTTAGGGCTGTGCAAAAATATCGATACATCTATCACAATAATTTCTTTTACGATAGTGTATCGATAGTCCAACCTCAAGCATCGATTCAAGTTGTGCCAAACAACCTCCTCCTCCGCTCCTGTAGATGTCCAAACTTGTGATCAACAAAATGGCAAATAGTAAGGTATCAGAAGTAAACAAGAGTGAGCATGGCGGAAAATATAAAGGTGCTTCCAGGTTTTAGAGCTGACGTGTGGCTGCACTTTGGTTTAACGCTATTAGGGTTGGGTCGATAGACGATACAATCGCCTATGGCCTATAGACATCACAATGCTGAGGCGGCATCGCCGATCCTCTGCACCGCCCCCGTTGCAAACCCGCTCTTGAAAAATACACACTCAGGCCCTGTTTACACTCATACGTCTTGGTTTTAAAATGGCATTTTAGAACGAAAATGATCCACGTCAACAGTGGCGTTTCATCTGGCATTTCTGAACAGCCCTCAGTCTGCTGCAAACGCACATCACGTGACCACACACACACTGTCATCGCTCGTCTGAGCTCCAGAGAACAGTGCACGTTGGACAGTTTATTAAGGATGTACCGCTGAATCGCCTCTCATTATAAGTTAGTTGGTAAACGTGATATTTAATTAATCTTGTCTCAATCTAACGTCTCTTTAGTCTTTTGATTCTCTCAGGTAACGTGTTACAGCATCAGTACACTGCTTCAGTCTTTCGCTTTCACGCTTGTACGAAGTAATTTTAGTGAAAACCTCAGATACTGTTAGTTGGTTTCTGTTGGTTGTGCACCTTTTTTACCAACCAAGTGTGTGGACGCCATAATGACCCAGATCGCTCTGACTACAAATAAGTAATTTCTTATGAATTTATGAATTATTCATAAATAATTAATTCACCTCCGCCTATGAAGACAATGCCATCGTCCATCGCAATGTTTCACATTAGACATCGTACGATGCCAGATTGGTCAACATCACCCAACCCTAAACGCTATACCAGGGGCTACTGAATTAGACAAAATAGCCATTTGTAAGCTTTGCACTATATATAGTTCTCTGTTCAATCACACTGTGCAGTTTTAATGAATTGGAATGGGTGGAAAATAAATTGGAATTTTAATTTGTCCGCCGACTTTATCAAGCTGTCAATATAATGTGACACACATACTAATACAAACTATTGCAATATATCACAATATTGCATCGCGATATATCGTGATATATTGTAGTGTGACCCATGTATCGTGATATGTATCGTATCGTGAGGCCCTTGCCAATACACAGCCCAATTCAGTTAATCAGCTCCCCTATAGTGCATGTGTTATCTCCTTGAAAGTGACAGAATGTTTAATTCATTCTGAAGACTTGAAACCCACAATTAATTTGTACATAAACGAAACATGGCAAAGGGAATGGGACAACTGCATAAGCCTAAGCTGGTTGGCTGGTTTTAACTGGTCGACCAGCCTGGTTTTAGAGGGGTTTTAGCAATTTCCAGGCTGGTTTCCAGCCATTTCCAGCCTGGTCTTAGCTGGTCAGACTGGGAGTTGACCAGCAAAAACCAGCTGGTCTGGTTTTAGCTGGTTTAAGCTAGTCATTTTCCAGCCTAACCAGCTAAGACCAGGCTGGAAATAGCTGGAAACCAGCCTGGAAATGGCCAAAACCCCTCTAAAACCAGGCTGGTCGACCAGTTAAAACCAGCCAACCAGCTTAGGCTGGTTTAAGCTGGATTTTTCAGCAGGGCAGTAAAAACAAAATGTAATTTATAACAGATTTACACTAGTTTTTGCCTTGATTTTGCTTGCCAATGTCTTCTGGGTCTGTCCGTCGAGTGACAGTATTTACATTTTAAAATCTGATTCATTTACAAGATTTAATTGAAACATTTTATTTCAGTTTGCTCTAAATAAAATAAATAAAAAGCAATAAAACAAACAAAAAGGTCACGTCAAATTAAAAATGACGATCTCCGTGATCTCCTCTCAGATGGGATGGAGGGCCAAATCAAAGGTTGCAGTGGGCCAAATTTGCCCACATAAACAAATACTATTATTTATAGTGAATACTATATTGGATATAAGAACCCATTGAGCACAATATGAAATGCTCAACATTTTTATTTTGCCCATATATATTGCTCAGCCCTTCCTCAGTGCTTATTTTCCCGGCTGTGTATGGAGCGGAGTAAAGGTCAGACGGCCATAGAAACAAAGCCCTCCCTTCCTGAGCGTCACACATTCAGCCACATTCATAACCATGGTAATCACCAAGCTCCGTTGCTGTGGAGATGACAGGCGACGGCTGGGGAATGTTTGTGTGTGTGTGTGTGTGTGTGTGTGCTTGAGTAATGGGCTTTTTATGGAGATGCTTGATTCATTTGTTGCTAAAAGTTCTGAGTTGCTCCTTAACAGTTTTAATCTGGCCCGTTATTGGCCGCAATTTTACTATTTGCTGGTATAAAATTGATTAGGGATGCAGATAGCGCCTGAGTACGTTCCTCTGAGATGCTCCGACACACAATCGCCGTCATTCACGGCGTGAGCAGAACCAATCGGTGTGTGAAACGGCTGTTTGGGGGAGATTGTTGAGTTTAATTGAATGAGACTCTTTACGTGAGCGCGATTGAGGAGCCGTTTCCACAGGCCGTGTTTGATGAATGAGCCGCAGTGTTTTTACATACGGGTCAAGTGTGGGATTTGGGTTTCAATGTGGAAATCACGGCAGCACGAGTGTAGGAAACAGCCGTTTAGTTTACAGGCTGTGATTGTATGGTAATTGTCGTGTAATGTGCGTTAGGGATGAAACGTCTAATGGATTAATAATAGAATGGATTGAGTTTGTTGTTATCGACGCCTCGCTTTATAGAGGAAAAAAATCTACTTAATGCATCGCTTCCTGTATGTGTAACATAATTATATTATTAGTTAATGTAGTTTCTGCTAAAATAGATTCTATTTGTTTAAATTAAGAGTTTAGTGCAGAGTTTGTTTAGAGTTGAATGCAATAAAGTTTATTGCTATATGTGTTACCGGCAATGTGTGAAATCCCGGAATTGTATAGGATGCCTAGAAAATGTAGAGAATGCCTGATGGTTTTAGGCACAGTATGAACAAGTGCTGCACGATATTGGGAAAATCAGACATTGGTTTTGCAGCGATATATATTGCGACATGTATATGATTTAAATAGCTCTAATTGGAAACATTTAGTTAATTATGGCCCGTTTCCACTGAGTGGTACGGTATGGGTCACCTTTATCAGGCTTGCATTTCAACTGCTAAAAGGGTACCAATGGACAGGGAGTTTCAGTCGATGTCATTCTCGCTTGAGGAAATGTCACAGAAAAGCTGTACGGGTCATTCACACATCATATCAGAAGCACTTCTCACCAAACAGATGCTTTATACACATAAATACTTGTCTATACATATTCACTACTAACCTTTCTTTGAACATTTGATTATAACTGCAGATCAATGATGGTGTGAAATAGCCTACTGAAACGTCTGCAATTATATAACATAAATAAATAAATGCAACATAAATGAACACATACAGACCCTTACAGTCTCCGATATGTTACTAATTACAGAAAAACTACACACAGCATACATTTAGTCCTTATTTGAGTTCAAAAACAACACGCAACATATACAGTCAGTGCAAACCTCTCATCTGTAACTTTAATCTTCACCAGCACATGTAACCTCAGTTAATGAGTAATTCTGTCATTCAGAGTTCATAATAGTCCAAAAGGCGATAACAGTTAAACGGTTTGTTCATGTTTTAGGTTGCTGAAAGAATCATTTGCTCCTTAGTTTTTTCCGGCTTCTCCTTAGTTTTTTCATGCGTCATTCTTACGTTTGTCTATTTCTAAAAGGATCAGATGTGAGAGGCACTTTAATAATCACACGCACGTTATCATCAACTCAAGAAGTTCGCTGTTTCATATATAGACGTGCGGCAAGCGAGAAAGTGAAACCGCTCACGCTTAAGACGACCTTGTAAACCACTACAGTGCACAGGGTAGATTCTGCTCTTTCGGCTTCCGGTCCAAAAAAAATCCAGAATCGTATCGTTTTGAGAGTCAGGGTATTGGGATTACTTTTTTATTTATTTTTTAAGTATCGGTATATCGTGCAACACTAATTTGTATAGTAGGTAAAACTGGAATGGCTCTTCAAAACACTTCATATTTTGGCACTTTGGTTTTGCTCATTCATATTTCACAAATTAGTGAAGAACCTCAGACGGATGATATACACTGATTTTGTGAGAAGAATAATGACAATAATTTTTACAATTATAGTGGAATTATTATTATTTTAATTATTATAGTGGAACCCAGGGTCTAAAGGCATCTTAAATTTCAAAAAACAACATTTTAGGCTTAAAAAAGTCTTAAATTCACTGAAATATAGTGCTGTAGGTCTTGAATTATTTTAAACCAGTCTTACTGTTTTTATGTTCAAGTAAAGCTACCCTATCGGGCTGACACCCGGGCTGCGGCGCGATGCGGCCCAACGCAGCGTGGCTGTTCAGACTCACACTGACACAAGAAGTCAGGGTCTTTTAATGACGGCAGTAAATAACTGAACAACTATTTGAACTGTACAACCGTTTGTAAATTATAAATGAACATTTTTTTTTTTTTTATTGACAAACTGTGCAGCTTTTGTCACTGCAATCTTTATGGGCTTCTGGAAGAACATTTCCTGAGCCTCTTGGTATGGAAAGTCAAAAATGTCTGGCCCATTTATTGAGACTAATTTTATTAAACATGTCTCTTAAAAAAATTTAGATGTGAAAATGTCCTGGCCAGAAGCAGCTTTACAGAAAATAATTCATTCATTTTACTTCAGCTTAGTGCCTTATTTATCAGGGGTCGCCACAGTGGAATGCAATTTGGAAACATTGGAAATGATAAAAGATGAAAATGAGTTCAAATGCACATCTATAAATCTAATACTTGTTTACTAAAAGGAAATAGGCCCATAAACTACTTCTTATAGCAATGTGTATTAAAGAAGTTATGTTGTTAAATATTTATGTTCAAAAGGTTTTATCTAATAATTTCAGCCAGCTTTTAGTGAACTTGTAATATTGTCAAAAACACAGAACTTTCAGATGTTATATGTAAAAAAAAAAAGGCCTAAATACATGCAGGACCATTCCAATATTGCTCTATTTATTAAACCTATCAGATGTAATGTTTAGACCATTACTGTGGCTCTTGCGATCTGTTCACTTGCTCATTCACTCTCGTCGCTATGATTTCCGGGTATTTTAATTCATTTTGGGGGATCACGGAGCCGGTATGAATTTGCGTAAGAGCCTCCGGGAGAGGTCTTAATTAGACACTAGGTAGAGGAGATAGCTCCGCTCGTATCAAAGATCACAGCATGTGATGTGCGCGATGCATCTGAAGAGCGGGGAGGGATGCGGGATGTATTTGAGGACCGGGCAGGAGACGCACGATTTCCAGGAGATTATCATTCATTTGCAGGCATCCGGGAGTCATTTGCGGGAGACACCCGGAACTTCCAGGAGACTTGGGATGTCTGCATCTGTATATATTTTAGCTGCAGTGACGCGAGTGCAGGACAGAAATGACATGCTGTTGTGTGAATAAGATATTACATACGCTATTTAGCTTGTTTATTAAAAAAAGTTGTGATCTGGCGCTATATAAATAATACAATTAACGTGACTTCAAGGGGGGCTGGTACAGTCGTTGCGAGGGCGGGGCACCCCCTTATATAACGGTAGGGGAAACACTGCTGTTTATTTATTTATTTTTGCTTGTAATTTATTATAACTGATAATTGCATAGTCAAAGACTTTATCACCCCCAGTCGACCTAAATGAATGAAATTTGAAACCTCAAATTATCTGGTGAAATTATATATTTATATCGCAATATATATCATGGCAACGCATTGTTCGATTTTTCCAGTATCATACAGCCCTACAGTGCGATTATAAACAATGGAATAATGTGGCAATCTAATTTGTAAGGGTGTTTCCTCTTTGCCAGACACTTTTTTATTTTTTAAATACAGATATACCTGGGGTGATTGTTTATTTTTACTTCACTTAATCATCAATTAATACTGTGCACTTTACACTGCTTTTCACCTGACAATAATCATTTGAAGGATTACAATTAAGTTTTTTCAAAATGTTGCCGTGTGCAAAATAATGTTTTTTTACCATTTATTTATTTACTATATTCCAGCTTGACATTGTTGCAGATCTGAAATGTTGTTCAGCTGATTGTAAAAGGTCTCAGCCGTCAGTCCGTCATAAAAGGGCTTACGTATTATTATTTTTCTAAAATTATTCCCTCCAGAACTGTCTTGAGCATCAGTCTGCGCTCCCAAAGAGCATATTATGCCTCCAAAACCACCGCGTTCATTGCGTTTCATTTTCATCTACGTCTTCTGATTTATTAGAGCAGAAAAAAACACCACAGAGGCAAATCCCGACGCATCGAACTACACTTCTCTGACTAATATCTGCTCCAGTTTATCAGTCAGTGATGATTTTTTTCTCTTTGGTTTCTCATTGTATGGAAATGCTGCATTATTTGCAGCTGTTTAATGTGATTCTCCAGTTTCACTGACATCAAATTCACATCTTTGTATGGAAACGCAGCTAATGGTGTCTCCAGTGCTTGGTGTTTATCTGTGTTGTTTGTGTCTCCTGCAGGTCCGCGCTCTCCAGTCCGTCAGGCTCCAAGATAGATTCTCTCAGGAGTAAGGTGGAACTGCTGAAGTTGCCGCTGACTCTGTCCTCTAAATCCCTCTCGGAGCGTAAGACTCAGCTGGGCGGAGTCAGCGAGCGCTCCAGGGGCGGAGCTGGGGTCCACAAACCCCGCCCACTGGCCCCCGACATGGATAACGAGTCGCAGTACTCGGGCTATTCATACAAGTCTTCACACTCACGCAGCTCTCGCAAACACAGGTACGGATTTAATCTTGCTAGCTTTGCACAAGATCTAAAAACTGTCCCTCCTTTAACCCTTGTGTGCTGTTGGGTTGTTTTCATCCACTCTGGGGGGATTTTGATTTAGCAAATGGGATGAATTATGCTAACAAATCTTATTTTGACACGTTTTGAGAAAATACTTTGGATGGGATTCTTCAAAAACTCAAAGTGAGTTCCCTTCTGTTATGTTGGTGGCTGTTTTTGCCCTTTTGACTTCCATTTTAATTACATTTTTTGATCGCTAAGCCATGACAAGATACTCACCGGCCACTTTAATAGGTACACCTATCCGACTGCTCGTTAACACAATTCTTTAATCAGCCAATCACATGGCAGCAACTCAATGCTTTTAGCCATGTAGACATGGTCAAGACGATCTGCTGCAGTTCAAACTGAGCATCAGAATGGAGGAGAAAGGGGATTTAAGTGACTTTGAATGTGGCATGGAGTATTTCAGAAACTGCTGATCCACTGGGATTTTCACGCACAACCATCTCTAGGGTTTACAGAGAATGGTCAGACAAAGAGGAAATATTCAGTGAGCGGCAGTTCTGTGAGAGCAAATGCCTTGTTGAGGTCAGAGGAGAATGGCCAGACTGGCTCCAGCTGATAGAAAGGCAACAGTAACTCAAATATCCACTCGTTACAACCGAGGTCTGCAGAAGAGCATCTCCGAACACACAACACATCCAACCTTGAGGCGGATGGGCTACAGCAGCAGAAGACCACACTGAGTGCCACTCCTGTCAGCTAAGAACAGGAAAGCTACAAAAAAAAGAGGCTACAATTCACACAGGCTCACCAAAACTGGACAATAGAAGATTGGGGAAACGTTGCCTGGTCTGATGAGTCTCGATTTCTGCTGCCACATTTGGATGGTAGGATCAGATTTTGGCATCAACAACATGAAAGCATAGATGCATCCTGCCTTGTATCAATGGTTCAGGCTGGTGGTGGTGGTGTAATGGTGTGGGGGATATTTTCTTGGCACACTTTGGGTCTATTAGTACCAATTGAGCATCGTGTCAACGCCACAGCCTACCTGAGTATTGTTACTGACCATGTCCATCCCTTTATGACCACAGTGTACCCATCTTCTGATGACTACTTCCAGCAGAATAACGCACCATGTCATAAAGCGTGAATCATCTCACACTGGATTGGGCTGGGTTTCTGGAACATGACATTGAGTTCACTGTATTCAAATGGCCTCCAGAGTCACCAGAGCTCAATCCAATAGAGCAGTGGTTCCCAACCTTTTTTCCAAGCGACCCCTTTTTTTTTCCAAGCAAATTTAGCAGCAGCATATCTAACATCATGTACAAATAACATGTACAAATGTATTTGTTTAACTTATTCAAAGGTGAAACATGCACACATGCATGCACACATAGGAAAAATTTTGGGGGTTTACCAACTGTCTGTGGGTGTCTGGTGCTCTGATGTCTCTTTAGTTTGCAGGGCTTCATGCTTTCATTCGCTAGTCTGTCACCACAGATGACACACTCAATTCTCACCTTGTCCATTGCTTCAATGAAACCAAATTCAAGATAACTATCCAAATAAATCCTTGCTTTCTTTTTAGCACATTCATTTTTATCTCCTTCCTAGTGCTTTGCCATATCTTCTCTTTGGTGCATCTTTTTTTAAATTTGCTAATGTAAGCTCTGGCCTAGGTTCCCACGCTCACAATACGCTGTAACATTCTTGACGTTAATAAAATCTATTATCTTTTTATATTTGATTTTTTTCCCCCAAATAATCAGAATATAATTTTTTAATAAATGAAAGTAATTTTCTTAAAAAAAACTAAGAAAAAAAAAAAACATGAGTGTTCTTGGCGACCCCTTGAAAATCATTAGCGACCCTTTATCATTAGCGAAAGAGCATCTTGGGATGTGGTAGAACAGCAGATTGGCATCATTGATGTGCAGCTGACTAATCTGCAGTCAGCTGAAGGCAAAAGGGGTGCAATCTGGTACTAGTAAGATGTACCTAATAAAGTGGACGATTGGGAGTATAATCATGCATTATTGATTGTTGTTGGTTTTCCCTGTTGGGAAAAGGGACAATTTGTCATTTTATTTTATTTTTTTTACTGTTGATCATCAGTTACCGTGCAAAAAAGCTAGTTTCTGGTTTTTACATGGAGTACATTGTGTGTACGTGTAAGAGTGTAAGACTGTGAGAGGTGTACGTGTAAGAGTGTAAGAGAGACCTTTGTGCATCCACCTTGATATGTCTGGAAAAATCAAAATAAGCCCTCAGCTCTCAGAACATAGTAAACAAAGTACATGTATTTCTGCACACACACAATAATCTGCTGTTTAACTCCACTGAACTCAATGTAAAAGCAAGATTTATTTTTTATTTTTTGGATATGCCTATCTAAAGGTTTAATGCTGCCAACTGATGATCAACCGTACAAATGACACATTTACCGTCTTGTCAACAGGAAGAAACCAACAACGATCAAGAATGCATTATAAGCTGTCATGGCTTTGCAATCAAAACATGTGATCATAATAGAAGTCAATGAGGCAAAAACAGCCCCCAACATAACCAAAGTGGAGTCAATTCCATCAGTACACAAGGGTTAATGACTGCAGAAGGCTTTTTTATGAAATCAACTCACTCAGAGGCATTTAGCAAAGTGTTATCTGGAAAACTTGCAGAATCTTTATCATATGTTAATGTATTTATTTGTTTGGAGGCTTTAATTATATCTCTGTTTTTAATGAATTGTTTATGCCATGAGCATAGCTGTTGTTGCTGCCATGGCATTAAATAAAAAAAGATATGATAGTATATATGATATGATATGGGATGCACCAAATTAAATGCTGGGCCTGGAAATTTAGGATGCACTTTATGCACCAAAAAGTACTCATTATTATTATTATTATTATTATTATTATTATTATTATTATTATTTAATTATTATTTTATTTTATTTATTTATTATTATTTTATTTATATTATTATTATTAATAATAATATAATATGTATTATTATTATTATTATTATTATTTATTATTATTTATTATTATTATTATTATTATTATTTATTTATTATTATTATTTTATTACTTATTTGTTATTATCAGGGCTTTGAAATTGCAACCATTTTGGTCGAATATGCGCCCGAAATTAAATCTATGTGACTTAAGAATATATTTGGGAGCATTTGTGCGACTGCATAATGGTTGTAGTGCGACCTGTTTTGAATAAAAACGTGCTGAATCGGTCTTCCCTGCTGCTAAATTGGTTCATATTAGCTGTAAATCACTCAAGGCTTTCCACTTGCAGATGACAGGGATCTTTTGTGACCGCGGGAAATGCAAACTGCTAAAGAGTGAAAAGTACACAGGTTTGCAAACCCCAGCTAAAGTTACAAATAATGTCGCCAATGAGAGCGATCGTGGTGAATATTGATCCGCCAGCTGAGATCAATCGAGTGTTTTCGGAGAAGGTGCCCGAATCTCGATGTGTTGCATTCACTGTGTGTTTAGTGCAAATGTCCGCTAAATGTAAAATTTAACACTGTACACATCACCGCCAAAGAAACTCGCCGTTACTGAGTTTAAACTGAATCTGCGGCTCATAACAAAGAACGGCATTGCGCCGGTGGTCATCTCGAGAATTCTCATTCCTCTATATTAGACCAGCTGACTCACCTGCTTTTTTTCACAAACACAGAAAACTATAAATCAGCTCACAACGAGACTGAGCATTTACAATGACACAAACCCTAAAACAAAACTTTTAAAGTGTGGTAGAAGTGAGACTTCCTTACTTTTGTCTGTTTTTTTCTGGAGATGTATGTTTTTTTCTATTTAGTTACTGATGACTGCTTTGCAGCTTTTAGCCTTGAATTGAATGATTTATCTTTTGTTTGTTTTGTAGCAGAAATATTAATTATTAAATTGACATGCATATAAAAACAACAGTGCAAAATAAATGTTACTTACTGCAATGCTCCATTTTTGTTTGATTCAAACCATAAATGTATTTTTCATAAAGAAGCAGAAGGACATTTTAGAGCAAATCACTCACATTCAAGCAGCATTATAATGAGAAATGTAATTCATTGTTAGTATTATTATTATCATCATCATAAATATTTTATAATTATTAGACATTCATTTTGGAATTATTGCACAGATATCAATAAGTCTTCACATCATTAGTTAGTTGTTTCAGTTTTTTGTTGGTCCTAATTCATGTTGTTTTCAAATACAATAAATCCCTTAATATACAGTTTGCAGTGGTGCTTAATCATTTTTGATGGGTGCTTCTAAATTCTTCCGGGCGCTCCTAATTTTTTTCTGGTGCTCCTAAATATTTGAAGTTGGGAGCACCGGTGCTACCAAGAAAAAAAGTAAATTTCGAGTCCTGATTATTATTATTTATTATTATTTTATTATTTATTATTATTATTATTATTTTATTTATTTGTATAGGAATATTTTTTAAATATCCAAATAACTATTATTGCATGCAAAAAAGAGTTAAGTTTTAAACTCAGAAGTTCTTTTAAATACAACTTAAGTTGTAAATAAGTAGCAATGAAAAACAAAAAGCACAGCTTTAAATCCACCCCATAATTTAATTATCAGCGTTTATTAAACTGGAGCGCAGTAAAACAAACAAGTTAAACTGGGTCTGCTGGAGATCTCTCACCGCAAGCACATTTTCAGCCCGTGTGATCATCAGTTCAGGAGTGAAAGCATTCACAGGTGTGTGTTTAATGGCTTGTGATGTGCTGTGATTTATTGTTTTTCTTTACTTTCAGCCAAAAATGCAGCAATGCTATTTTATAGGGGTGAGAAAGAAAAAAATCGATGCATCACAAATCTTTCTCTTAATTCTGGGTTGATTCTCTGAAGTTCAGAACATACTAGTTGTCTCACGCACGCCCTTTTTCTTAATTATATTATGTTATATTATTATTATTATTATTATATTATATTAAGATTTACTCATGCTTCTCTTGGGCAAAAACTATTTTATTAATTATTAAATCTACTGAAAGAGATTATATAGTTGTTATATTGCAGTGTTGTCAAATATTTTCCAAGTGTTTTTTTTTGATGGTTTTTTGTTATTATTATTATTATTAATATGATTTCTTTTATTCTACTTAATCCATGTATAAAATAATTTGACATCAGACACATTGATTAATTAATTAATCAATGTGTCTGAAGTAAATATTCAAGCCTTAGATCACAAAGATGTGTTTTATGCTGATGAGAGCAACCTTTTGACTTGTGTTGCTGTGCAATTTTGCAGAGCGATGTCTATTCAGAATGGGCAACAATATTGTATCTGTAACCATTGCCCAAATTACTTGCCCCGTTTCTCACCTGATTGCCCATTTGACATAATTTCTCAAAGTTGCCCAGCAACATAGTTCAAAAAGTTGCTCTGTGTATCATCAGCATAACTGTTGTACCGCATTTAAAGGTATTATAGCATGTTTACTACAATTACTGCCAGCTTTGGGGTGTTTTGAATTTCTTCAGAGTCTGTTCCAGTCAACCAAACGCTGCATTATTTTGTAAAAAAAGAAAAAAAGTAGTAGCTATTATTGTGATGTTATTATGGTGCAGCTGCAAAAGATCCGCTTTTTTGCATGAATGTATTTTATAATGTGATGTTAAGCTGAATTTTCAGCATCATCAGTCTTTAGTCTAATAATTTGATGATCAAGAAACATCTCTGGTCATTGTCAGCATTGCAGACAGCTGTGATGGTGCATATCTATGGGGAAAGACTGATCAGTCTTTATTCATAACTTTTCTTTCTGAATGTAATATTCATTATTGTGTTCACGTCATTGATTTGAATGGATGTCTTTATAACATGATTATTGTCTTGTGATCAGTGTAATGAACGAGCATTCATCTGTTTCTCACACACCGCAGGCTTTTGAGTGTTGCACTCCAACACATGCTGGCTTGTTGACCCAATGTTGGGGTTTTAACTCAACTTTTGGGTTAAAAGTGTCATTTTTAAATGTAAAGGTGCTGTATGTACATTTTTAAATCTTCTAGAGCATAAAAATAGCATAATATGTAGGTATTTCAGAAACCTACTGAGTGAACATTATTTGATATGAACAGTTATTCTGCTTTGAACATGTGCGTCGTGTCAGAATGTCTGTCTTTGTTTTGGTTTCTATTAGGGTTGGGCGATGTCGACCAATTTGGCATCGTACGATGTCTAATCAGGGCTTGACGCTTTTCTCAGGAGTAGCACATGTTAAAGAATTTTGTTAGGAGCACGTTAAAGAATTTTAGGAGCGCAGTGAAAATATATCAAATAAATAGTGTTTTTGCCTAATAAATGTACACGAGGAGATCTTTAGAAGCAGAGCAGCTTTATTCATTTGAACACAATAAGTACAATAGGTTTATTTTACTGTATAACAGCATAAATAGTATTTAATAATTATTTATAATTTAAGCTGTGGCGATGTAGTGGCGCACGTTCGCCTCACACCAAGAAGGTCACTGGTTCGAGCCTCGGCTGGGTCAGTTTGCATTTCTGTGTGGAGTTTGCATGTTCTCGTTGATGTGTTGGCGTGGGTTTCCTCTGGATGCTCTGGTTTCCCCCACAGTCCAAAGACATGCGCTATAGGGGAATTGGGTAAGCTTAATTGTCCGTAGTGTGAGTGTGTGAATGAGTGTGTATGGATGTTTCCCAGTGTTGGGTTGTGGCTGGAAGGGCATCCGCTGCATAAAACATATGCTGGATAAGCTGCCGGTTCATTCTGCTGTGGCGATCCCTTATTAATTAAGGGACTAAGCCGAAAAGGAAATAAATGAATGAATTTAGGCTGTATGGAGTTTAGTTAGCAGTCCACAGCAGGACTGGGATCAAATTGCTGTAATGAAGGCCTCTCTAAACTGATCTGAATCAAGTCTTCAGTTGTAGACATGCCTAGACAGCTTCTTGTTCAATTTTTTGAACCAGTTTCGAGCTGAAAAATCTCTTTCACACTGGGCAGCAGAAATAGGGCGTTATTATTAAGTTATTGTTAAGTTAATAAAAATGTGCAGTAGTGCAAACATTCACATGACCAGAGCAAGTTAATCTGCGTTTGTATCATAAGAAGATTTTGGCTGTATTAATGGTCCCAAACAAAACATTATTAATTTTATAATAATATATATATATTGTACACTTTATATTTAATATAAATATACTTGCAGTAGCTAGATTTAAACACACCTTTTCTTTACAGAACATAAAAAATGTGACACTTAATAACAATTTCATCAAAATTTATTTATTTGCATAACATATTCAACCAATTTCACCCTACTTCCCACATGGGAACAGTAAGACAATGTAAAGAAAGACGCAACTGCAAACTCATGTACAAAGCTGACACCGCTTACAGAGCACTTTATCATTCAGGGCTTCTTAAAGAAGATATGAATATGGGAATCCCTTTATAAACTAAGGTTTCCTTCTGTCCCAAAGTAACACCATCTTTTCTATTTTCTATATAACTTTAATGACCTTCAGCAACAGAATAATTTCTTATTGATTTCTTATTTAAGAAACAAATAAAAAAAAGGTTGTGTTTCTTTTCAGTGTGCACCACTGACAGGTCAAATATGCTCTCTCTATCGCTCTCTCTCTCCCTCCCTCTCTCTCTGTTGTTGTGTTGGTGCTGCTGAGAGATTGAGACGCACCAGCCAAAGTTTGCGAATAAAGTAATGCAAAAACTAATACAATTAATATCGAAAGCGAAAGCAGAATCTCGGACATGTCCGGGGAAAAGAGGATGTATTGTCACCCCAAATAATGAGCTGGATCAGTCTATTTGGTCTTCGCACTCTTCTCAAAGCTGCTACCAAAGTCAGAACAACAGTTCTGTATCCAGCGCGTCTTGCGAACACAGAAACTGATTATTGGCCGCCCCAATAATATCTCGGCCGCCCAGGTAAAATCTGTGTGGGAAGCACTGATGTTCACTAGACAAGCCACGATATGCCATGCATGAGGCTCGCAAGTTGTGTGACACGCCGCCATTCGAAACCATGCGTTGCTTAGCAACGTATACAAAACAATGTAAAGACCGCTTGACGTGAAAACCAATAAACCAGTAGATGTGCTGTTGTTGATAGCGTCAGCATGTGCTACAGTCACAATAGATTTCCAATGTAATGCTCCATAAGTTAGTGTGAAGAGCATGTTGTTTTACCGTGGCCGAGTGAATTAAGTTATCAATCAAGCTTATAAAAAAGAAAATCGCACATGTGCGACTAAATAAATTTTCCAGTTTGCACACGTCTATTTTTAGTCGCAAATGCGAGCGAAATGGTGGCTCTGTCGAGCCCTGCTAATGTGAAACATCGCGATGGACGATGTCGTTGTCGTAGGTGGGGGTGGTTGTTGTTAAATATTATATTATAACGAATGAATAAATTGTAGCCTACCGTTTTCACTACCTGACCCACATCGTCTTTGCTTTTACCAAACTATAAATAAATAAAGCTACACACAAATGACCACCTGTCAATCACTTTTTTTTCCCGCAGGACTCTGGCATGAATAGGCGGAGTTATCTGTGTCAGTATAATGGCTTTTCCCACAGCTGCTGGAGGAAACGAGAGTTTGTTTGGAGTTCACTGTAATTTGTATTGTGATTTGATGACTTCCTAATTTTTATTATAATTATGAGGATATAATAACAAGATGCTAGGGCTCGACCGTTTTGGTCGCATATGCACCTGAAATTTTATACGACCTAAAAATATATTTAAAAGCATTTGTGCGAGTGCTTAAATTGTTGCTGGCCGCCTGTTTTCACTGTAAAATCCTCACCGCGTGTGCAGATTTAGGAAACATTTATGCAGAATGCTTCTTTGAACCTAAAAGCGCCAAACGCAGCGCTCAGGAACAGATTAAAACAGTTGTGATGTGAACTTGCTGAAGTAAATAAAGCCTGCAATGCTTGCCCCGCCTTTGTGCTTTTCTTATTGGACCACTGCTCTAGAACTGAACGCGAATGGATTGGTTAATATCAGCTGTCAATCACTCAGTCGATGCCTTCTGCCTTTAGATGACGAGCTACAACCGCGGAAATGTGAAGCGCTGAAGATGAGAGAATGAAAATAACACTGACAGATTCAGTTTTAGAAAGCAGCTAAAGTCACTAATAATGGCACATCTTATTAGTGATCATGTGCTGAATGTTAATCCACCATTTATACTTTTCCAAGAGTGGATAAAAGACTTCCAGTGGCTTCAAGTTCGCTATGAAGATAACTAAAGCCATTCACTGTACAGTCTGTGGGACGGGGTTTGCAGGTAACAGCATTTGCCACTGAATCTACACATTTTAATCACGAGCGGTCCTGTATAATCCTTCATTTAATCCTCACGATGCTGTCAGCCGCGCAATCGGCAGCTATATGTAAAATTTAACACAGCTCATGAAAAGACTGTTATTGCTATTAAGATGACATGCAAATCATAAGTTATATATCAATATAAATGTGGGGCATGGCGATGGATCGTGATGCCGGCTCAGCATTGTGAAGTTTATCAGCCATCGGCGATGGATGATGGCATTGTCTAACAGCCCAACAGCCCAACCCTAGTCTCTATAACCAGCCCACAGCCAGTTTACCCAAGTATATTTTGCCTCAGTGGAACAAACAGTGAATTTATTTACCTTACTATTTTATATATGTGGCTGTGGCTGAAAATATGACCGTAGCAATCTACGAAATAAGACACAGATTTAGTTATAAAACCCCACTTGAGCTTTTTTTGCAACAAATTTAAGCTGTTTAAAATAAAAAAATTACAAACGTAAACATTAGCTGAGCAGTTCACAGTGTAAGGCTTGATCTTCTTCAGGCTTGCTTGTGATAATGTTTGTGTCAATCTGGTAGCCTGCTTGTGTGTCGTGATCATCAGAGGAGGAGCCTGGTGGGAAAAAAACCCTCTCCAATATTTTGATTTTGAACTGCAATACCTTGTTCAACCACTAGGCCAATCCTACACACTGCATCTGTAATTGAAATGTTGGGTTTATCCATATTTGACCCAACATTGGATTTTAATAAGCAACATTAATATAGTATATAATAGGGGTGTAACAGATCATGGTTGATCCGTGATCTGTACGGATCACAACCCACAGTTCGGAACGTACGTCATCCGCGGATTAATAACGCTTTTTGAACTTTTGGTCAATCCAAATGCAGAGAGATCGCCTCCAGCGTCATTCAAATCACGTGCATCAAAGCATTTGGGCTTTACTGTAAAATATAATGACAGAAGAAGTTGTGTTGGGACCTAAATGCTTTCTTAGGTTATTAATTAAAGGTGTTTCTTTTACTACTTGTTTGGTCTGCATTAATGCATTTAGCGTAAAGCCGCACAATTAAATATTTAAAGATTGTGAGCTCAATTTAAACCCGCACAACATAAATGATAAATGACAGTGATTTGCATGTTTATTAATCCTTCAAAGCGCTGCGTTCAAATCTGCGTTTGAATGAGAGAGATTCAGTTTTTACACCGCTTCAATAAGTTACAAACAATTAAATAACACAGAAGGGTAACACTTTATTTTGATGGTCCACTTGAGTATTAGTAGACTGTCTGCTTAATATCTGTTGATACTGCTCCTTCAACAGACATTTCACTGACTATAAGAAACTTAGCAACTTACACTAACCCTAACGCTAACCCCAACCCTAACCCCAACCTAACAGTCTGCTTAATCTAATGGGAATTAGTTGACATGTAGATACAATGAAACTTAAATTCAACAAATGGACCATCAAAATAAAGTGTGACCCACAGAAGTACTGGGAGAACAGTTTATAGTTCAGATATAAACACTGATGTTTATGGTCAAGATTAAAACCACTGTTTAATGGAACTTGACCCTGGTGAATGTTGTAGCAATTACATTGTGTAAACAACAGGTGGCGACAAACAACTATCAAAATTATGTCACTGAATAGGTTTTCGGAAATTATCCACCTATAATGAAACAGTTTTATGTGTGAATTGTTGAATCATTAATTGAAGATAAATATGATATATTGTACAAGATGTTAGATGTTCTATATTTAGCATTATTAGCAACAGTAGGAAAGATAATTTTTCGTATTGAATATTTTCCTTTTTTCAGCTGCTTCTTTCTTGATTTGTATTTTTTATTAAAATTACAGGTTCTCGGTTCTGTTTGTTAAAACTAATGGTTTTTGCAGTAAAATGACATTTGTCTCCTCCCTTTTTTGCTGATCTGAAAAATGGTTTGATCTGTGACTCAACTGTAGTGTGATCCAAACCGTGAGATTTGTGATCCATTACACCACTAGTATAGAACAGAGTAGAATGTTTTATACTGTAATAATGCAAATGTATTAAATTTAGTGTCCATTTTATTCAATATACTTTTAGTAAGACATATTTTTCTCATAAAAAGTAACAATCTTTTAGCCGTGTGAACCTACACAGGTCTCACGGTTCGGTTACGATTATCATGTCATTGATTCGGTTCAATTCGATATCACGGTGCATTGTCGATGCTTTCCATACAGCTTTATATTTTCTTCACAGCACAAAAATTCTTGTATAATAATGTATAAATATTTATATACTATTTGTAATACAATTTTGTCATATAAACTGTACCTTTAAAAAACACAAGCATTTATAGCAAATAAACAAATATAAATATGCTGCTTGCTCTTTGAGCCTTGTCTTGGTCACGCGCTCAACAGAAAGGGCTGCGATTGGCTCTGGCGCTCTTCACAGATGAGTGACACTGATAAACTGCATCGGCGATCACAGCTGATCCATAATAGACGCGGTGGAGAAGACTCTGCAGACACGCGCCCGTGTCTTTATCCAGAAGTATCGCTGTAACAGCTGAGAGGAGAGGAAAAGTCATGCCCAGCAGGTCAAATGGGCCACAGCGAGAGAGAGAGAGAAAGAGAAATGGAGTTTACTTTCATTCTCTCAATCGCAGTGAAATAGGGGCTTCTGCTGTTAGTGTCAGTGAAAGACTGTCCAGCAAACACACACGCAGTGAAATTGTGCAGGGTTTCTGCGTTTTTAAGTTTGGAGCGTTTTAAACTGTCTTGCATGGTTCGGGATCTGTAGAGCTGCGCATCGATGGAATTGCTCTTCAATGTTTGGACTCTCAACAGTGAATATTAAACCACACTGACCTAAACTGAACCGATCTGAAACTCTGAAAATCAAACTGACACTGTTTCTATTTACTATAATTTTGAATGTGAAGCTGCTTTGACACAATCTACATTGTATAAGCGCTATACAAATAAAGGTGAATTGAATTAAATTAAATACTCGCACTCGCATCCTTCACTATAGTAAACTACGACGACATAGTGCATATGAGATAAATGATGTCAGTACATAATAACCGGTTATGATTATTACTGAACCGGTACCGAATTGTCTGCGTCTGCATCGCGGTGCACGGAAGAAACAATTAATTTTGACACTTCTACCCCTGGCAATTAGTTCCTTTTCTGACAGTGTAATTCAGTTACTGACTCAGTTACTAGAAGTAAACAATCTAATTACTTTTTAAGTAACATGCCCAAAACTGTTGACAACCCAGCATGTTTTATGCTGAGTTCAGACTGCATGATTCTCAAAGTAGTCGTGTCACGGATGTTTTCACACTGCATGACTATCTGGGTTAGCGTTCTGTCGGTGCTGTGTTTACACTGTAGGATGGATCGGCGACAGGAGAGTTCACACTGCATGACTTTAAAATAGGAAGAATCACAGACAACTTTTTTCAAACTACGTCTCACAGCCAAACAAACGCAAGAAGTGACATGAAACAACGCGAGGTCATATATCTTTCGTTATGAACTACATAATGTAAACAGAAGGCTTTAGCTTTAGTGTTGCTCACCTGGCTTTTGAAGAGAATAAACAATCTCTCCTCAGCTATTTTTTTACTTTTCGACCTGATTGTGATATTGATCACGCGTCAAACAGACACAGTGCTTGTGCCAAATGTACACTCGTTTTTACACTCCTCCATTTTTCGGTCCAAATCAACTGAAAATGAGCACTTTTAACTTCTCCCCCAGCCTCCCGCTGGCCTAACCACGTGAATGCTGCTCTCTCATTGGCTGTAGGTAACCGCGGATGTTATTTTCAGCCAGAACACATTTCACACGGCATGATTTGCATCGCAGACAGCTCCAGATATTTAGCATGCCAAATATTTCACAGGCATCAGCGACTCCTCTGCGATTCTCTCATGACGCGTCCTTGATAGTTCACACTGTGTGATTGTCATTCGCGTGCACGAGCACCGATTTGCCTGTGATTTCAAGCATTTGTCTGCGATTTCTCAAAACCTGTCGGTGAGTCAAAATCAGGGTTAAAATCATGCAGTCTGAACTCGGCATAAGAGCCGACATGCTCTAAAGGCCCGTTTCCACTGAGTGGTACGGTACGGGTCGGTACGCTTTTATGGCCGTTTCCACTGTCAAAACGCTGAACACACTGAACGCTGATTGGTTTACAGAGATACGTCACGATCTCGTGGAGCTAGCCAGAATCAAAACAATGGAGCCGCCATGTTTTTAAATACACAGCCGAGACAACCATATGCATATAATAACGATACATGGATGACCAAGGCTCAAAACAAACCTTGTCGTTGTCTTGATGAACAACCACAAAGCCAAGAATCTGCCGTGTCCTGTTGTTGTTTTATGAGGCCGTCTAAAAGTGCAAGCAGTTTTTCGCTTTCTCCAGGGAGCCCGCGTTCGCGTCTAGATTTGATATAACGAACTTCTTGAGCTGACAATAATAACGTGCGTGTGTGATTAATGAAGCGTCTTCGACATCTGATCCATTCAGAAAGAAAAGGACAAACGCGAGAGTGAAGCGCAGAAAAAAAGCAGAAGCCCGACAGGATTACAAGGATTCCCGAACTCAAATAAGGACTTAATGTCTGCTGTGTGTCGTTTATCTGTAATTGGTAACATATCGGGGACTGTAAGGGTCTGTATGTGTTCATATATGTTGCATTTATTTATTTTATATAATTGCAGACGTTACAGTAGGCTGTCACACTGTCATTGATCTGCAGTTATAATCAAATCATGTTCATAGAAATGTTAGTAATAAACATTTATAAACAAGTATTAATATGTTTAAAGCATCTGTTTTGTTAGAAGAGCTTCTCATATAATGTGAACGACCTGTACAGCTTTACTGTAGACATTTATTCGAGCGAGAATGACGTCGACTGAAACTCTCTGTAGTACACCACGCCCACCAAAAGGGTACCCTTTGTAATGGAAATGCAAGCTTGATAAAGGTGACCCGTACCGACCCGAACCGTACTGTACCACTCAGTGGAAACGAGCCATAACTAGGGCCCACAGGTCAAAGCTGGTCCATTCTAACCTTTGATTTGGCACACCATCCCATTTGAGAAGAGGGAGAGTGATTGGGAGGTGGTTGGAGTGAATATCCTTGACAAAGATAGTAGTTTTAAATTCAATGTAACCTTTTGTTTGTTTGTTTTGTGAATGAATCAGATTTTTAAAAAATGTAAATACTGTCATGCAACTGATAGAGTGCAATCGGCAAGAAAATCAAGGCAAAGGTGGCAGCTTAGTGTATTCACTCCACTGTGTCATTAATGGCATCGCTTTTCTTTTTAGTGTAATACATGCATTATACTTTTATTGAAATATATTGCACTAGTTATAAAATTAAGAAATAAATTAGATAGTTACTCATGGAAACTTTGGTGTAAGACTAAGTAAGTTTGGTAGTTTATTTTTTTTTTTGCCCTACATAAGAAAAGGTTTGAGCAGCCCTGTTTTAGAGTGTAGTCTGCTGTGTTTTTCTCTGACTGCTGAAGCTCAGTTTGTGCTGTCTTGTGTGTGTGTGTGTGTGTGTGTGTGTGTGTGTGTGTGCGCGTGTGTGTGTGTGTGCGTGTGTGCGTGTGTGCGTGTGTGTGCGTGTGTGTGCGCGTGTGTGCGCGTGTGTGCGCTATTGTAGGGACAGGAGAGACAGACATCGCTCTAAAAGCAGAGACAGCAGCAGCAGAGGAGACAAATCTGTGACCATCCAAGCTCCTGGAGAACCACTGCTGGACGCCGAGTCCACACGCGGAGATGAGCGGGTCAGTACACCACAACCACACACCATATAGTACCTGCATTTACTGGAGAAAATGAGTGAAATATGACCACAACTGCAGACAAAACTTTAAGTAGTGCTCCTGGATTAGTCAGTGTATAGTTGAAATTAGGGATTAAACATGCGGTTTTGTTGATGCATATTGTGTTAATGATATTTCTCATGATTTAACATTTTACGCTTAATTAATGATGATTAAATAAATGGGTAAAATATATTCTTCAGATCTAAATAATTCTAATTCAGACTAAAAAACTGTCGAGGAGCAAACGTTTAGTCCTAATTAGTTGGTTTTAATAGTGCCCTGTAAATAATTTAAGTAGAGGTAATTTTGTCTTTTTTTTTACCTTAAATTAAATATTTCTTTTAATATATAAATTATTTTCAGTATTTATTCAAGTTTGTCATTTTTATTTATTGTAATGCTTCATTTTACATGTGTTTTTTAAATGCATGTATCATGCAATTGTGCTTAATCGGGTATTATTTGATCTTATTCTTTTATTTTTTATTTAATGTTTAGTAATTTGTATTATGATTTGCAATTTATTTTGTTGGTAAATATGTGCATTCAGTGTTCATATCAGTTTTAGTAATTTTAGTCATCTAATATTTGTATTATAGCTTTATTAGTGGAAATATTTTAATATTTAATTGCATGTTTTGTTATTTTAGTAGTTTTGTAAATATTTCAGTTTTTATTCATATTTATACCTCAGATAAACTCTTTCCCCTCCAGCGTTTTAAGTTGCCAATCTATGACTAACACAAACTATGAATATATGACTATAATGTATATTAAAATGGAGAACCAAGCCTCTGCTTTTAAACAATAGAAACCAAGTTTATTCTATCTTCACGCGTTCCTGTTCTCACCACTATGAATGCAGATAAATATTTCAAATTAATTTAAATGCAATTAAAAATTGAGATGCAATATCTTTAAGAGCTTTTTATCCCCCCCAAGTAGTGTACTTTCAAGATATTATACACACATGCACACACATATATAGTTGAAGTCAGAATTATTACCCCCCCTGAATTATTAGCCCCCCAATTATTTCAACACATTTATAAAGATAATAGTTTTAATAACTCATCTCTAATAACTGATTTATTTTATCTTTGCCATGATGACAGTAAATAATATTTGACTAGATATTTTTCAAGACACTTCTACACAGCTTAAAGTGACATTTAAAGGCTTAACTAGGTTAATTAGGTTAACTAGGCAGGTTAGGGTAATTAGGCAAGTTATTGTATAATGATGGTTTGTTCTGTAGACTATTGAAAAAAATAAATAGCTTAAAGGGGCTAATAATATTGACCTTAAAATGGATTTAAAAAAATTAAAAACTGCTTTTATTTTAGCCGAAATAAAACAAATAAGACTTTCTCCAGAAGAAAAAATATTATCAGACATACTGTGAAAATTTCCTTGCTCTGTTAAACATTATTTGGGAAATATTTAAAAATGAAAAAAGGGGAGAATAATTCTGACCTCTACTGTACATATACATGCATACAGTTGAAGTCTTAATAATTAGCCCCCCTTTGATTTTAGATTTTTATTTTTCCTTTTAAAAATATTTTCCAAATGATGTTTAACCAGGCATTTGACAGTATTTCCTGTAATCTTTGTTCTTCTGGAGCAAGTCTTATTTGTTTTATTTTGACTAGAACAGTGTAGTCGAAATAAAGGCCAGTACAGTGTGTGACTGCAGTCATGGGAACTGTTATGTTTACAAATGTGTTGAGGAAAAAATCTCTCTGTTAAATGAACTTTGGGGAAAATACAAAAGATTACAAATTTAACAGGAGGGTGAAATCTTCCGACTTCAACTGCGCACACACACACACACACACACACACACACACACACACACACACACACAGAGAGGTTTAAACAAAAATAAAATATACAAAAAAAAACTGAGAATTTTTTTTTTTCCTCAAAGTTGTGTATTTTTAAGATCGCACGCACACACACACGCACGCATGCACACACAGTTTATTATAGTTAACAGAAATTAGTATAATCAGCAGTACAGTGTGAGATTTAGTCATGTGAACCCTTATGCCTGTTTCACACCACAAGCGCAAGCTGTGTGTGAGCAGCATGTGCGCAGTGCATATGGAAAACAGAAGCAGCGCGCATGTGTTTGCCTGACACTGACTGCGTCTGCAGCGCGCAGCTCAACGCCAGCTGCTGCACAGATCAATCTCTGTCTTTTCTATCTAGTTACCTATCGATCTATAAAAAATATATTTTTTTAACTTTTCATCTGCACCAAGGCCCGCGGCAACTTCCTCCTATGCTGTTTCCTTAACCTGCAAGTCTTTATTTTACAAATGATATAGATCCTACAGCACTGTTTGCTTCTCAAGCTCTATGAGGAGTGTCATTCATGTCTGGTGCACCCAGAGGACAATCGCCTGTGATTTCATGTCATTTTGTTTTTGATTGTCTGCTTCTGCGTACCGTATAAAAGCTCTAATCTGTTAACATGGATGCTGAAAAACATGCGCTGCTCACAAGCTGCTTGCGGTGTAAAACAGGCTTTATGTTTAGAAATTTGTTGGGGGATAAAAAAATCTCACCGTTAAACAGAACCTGGGGGAAAAAAATTATTTAACAGCATGGCTAATATTTCTGGCTTTAACTGTATATACACACACACACACACACACACACACACACACACACACATGGTTTATTATAGTTCTCAGAAGTTAGTCTAATCAGCAGGTCAGTGTGTGCCTTAGTCATGTGATGTTATATTCTCGTGTCTCTCTCCCTCAGGATGATAACTGGGGTGAAACCACGACTGTGGTGACGGGGACGTCGGAGCACAGCGTCTCCAATGAGGACCTGACGCGGGCCTCTAAAGAGCTGGAGGACTCGTCCCCGCTGGAGTGCCGTCGTTTTGCGGGGCCGATCGTGAGCGGGGTGCTGGGTCTCTTCGCTCTGCTGACGCCGCTGGCCTTCCTCCTGCTGCCACAGCTGCTATGGCGCGATAACCTGGAGCCCTGCGGGACGCCCTGTGAAGGCCTGTATGTGTCTCTGGCCTTCAAGCTGCTGGTGCTGTTGATCTCGTCCTGGGCCTTGTTCCTGCGGCCGTCCCGCTCCACGCTGCCGCGCTTCTTCGTCTTCCGCTGCCTGCTGATGGCGCTGGTCTTCCTCTTTGTGGCATCCTACTGGCTGTTCTATGGCGTGCGGGTGCTGGAGCCCCGAGAGCGTGACTACAGGGGCATTGTGGGATACGCAGTGTCGCTGGTGGACGCGCTGCTCTTCATCCAGTATCTGGCGCTGGTGCTGCTGGAGGTTCGACACCTCAGGCCGGCCTTCTGTCTCAAAGTGGTGCGCACCACCGACGGGGCCAGCCGCTTCTACAATGTGGGACACCTCAGGTGAGACTTCATTATCATAAAACCCTCAGCGATAATCTATAATATATTATGCCAGGGCTATTCAATTAGCTTGTCATGGGGGCCAGTTCATGAAAAGCATCCCAAATGAGGGGCCGGAGAGATATGACTTGCAATATAAGTGATGACACAACAGCATATAAGAGCCCATAGCTGTATGTTTGCTCCTTAAGACAACAATGTTGTATTTTTCTACATTAAAATGTGAATATATTGAATTTTGAAACTACATAACATCACTGCATTGTACAATAGGCTTTATTTTACAAACATAATCAAATGTTGTATTTTTAAAGCACAGCAGAAGCAGTGCATTGCTTCAGTGGGCTTCTTCTACATTCAGACACATTCATATGTTATGTTATGAACTGCGTAACAATTAGGGATGCAACAATTATAGATTTTGGTTGTACGATTATGTAGTCTGAACAATAATCTGGGTTTCACGGTTATCACATCTAATGCTAATTTAAGTTTAATATTAGGTTAGTATTTAAATAAGGTGTTCATGCATACATAATCATTTTTAATAATTTGTAGTAATTCGTCTAACATATCTTTTGTTTACACTGCACTGAAAGCCACGCACAACTCTCACTGCTACAGCGTGAGATGTTTTCTACCAGGGTTCAACGCTATGGATTTTTTCTACTGGCCCGATCAGGCTAGTGGTTCCGATTTTTACTTACTCTGCCAAAATTTTCACTGGCCCCACCAGAAAAGATAAGTTAACAGCTATTTCTTAGCCACATACAGCATTTTAAATAATGTGTCAAAAGCCAAACGTAATTGTAATAACTAACCTTTTTATTCAGCATAACTTTTTAATACAGCTAACAATAAAAAAAATACAATTTTGATGTAACTTAATTTAAATTTGATGTAACTATTTACTCTACCGGTCAAACTTATTTGAAAATTATTCTGTTCATCAAGGCAACATTTATTAAATGCAAACATTTTTTTAAATTGTTAAATATTTATTAACATTTTAAGTAACTGCTTTATTGTATGTAGTTTAATTAAAATTATTAGTCCAGACATTATTGCTTTTATTACTATTACCCTTAATAATAATAATAATAATAATAATGAAAATTAATCTTCACTGGAATAAATGAATAAATTAAATGATAAACTTTTAAACATTTATTTTATAACGCAATAACATTTTACAATTTTACAATGTGTATTTATGATGAATAAATGCAGCCCTGGTGAGCAGGAGAAGCTTATTTTCTGAGTTGAAAAATATTCAGAATATTTGAAAAAGATATTTATTTTTTTAAATATCAGTAAAAAATATCTCAGTAGTGATTATTAACCACACTACACTGAGCTAAACTGAACTGAACTTAAACACTGAAAACTGAACTGACACTGTTTCAATTCACTATAATCTTCTATGTGAAGCTGCTTTGACACAATCTACATTGTATAAGCGCTATACAAATAAAGATGAATTGAAAATTTTAAAACATTTAACAATCATACTGACCGCAAACTTTTGACCAGTTGTGTATATAATATTTTATAAGCGAAAATGTGCACTTTAATTTTTACACTCACAGTCACCAAATATAAATCTTTCTCATACAGAGCCTCATTTCAGTTGTCCATTTTGTAAAAATCTATTTTTTGAATGAATCAATCTATTAAAGAAACGTTGGCTAGAATTCTGCATTACAGACTTAAATTACAGAGAGCAATAACAGATGAACAGAGACTGCAGACAGATCATGAAGCAGATCAATGTTGATCTTTCTTTTGAGCTGTCAGTGCAGAAATTAACAAAGCAACAGGCCTAATACATCATATTATAAGATTAAAATATGGAAAAATGATCAGATGGTAACTTCGGTCAATTTTGCCAATTTTGTAACGGATAAACAGCTCTCAGTAATATTGCAGCATGCTTTCACTTTTGTATTACACATGTAGCGCACATTTGCCGGTAGGAATGACATCTCGCCCTGCTCATTATATAGTCGTAAATGTGGCTATTACACAATCATAATACACTGAGATATAGCCTGGGTCGTTAGTTTGTTGCATTGTTTTGTTTTCTTACTACAATCGATCCGCTCAATCGAGCAGAGACCACCTCATTCAGGCTGGACCGATTGATTTGGCTCTGATCCGAGCGCGATTGCTGGATTGACCTATGCTAAACGAACCGCGCTAACGAGGGAAACGAGACAGATTCCGAAACAAACGTCTATGTGTGAAAGCGCCCTAAGATTGTATTTGCACGCAATTGACAGACAATTGCAGCTAAAGTAAACTTTTGTCACAAGGCAATCGGGCCAGTAGCCATTCTGTACACTGGCCTGAGCGTCTCGCACGCTGGCCCAGGGCCATCGGGCAGTCCCTATTCTCGAACCCTGTCTACTCTGTGCATCTAGAAGGCACGAGCACATTGCTCTGCTTGCGCACGCATATTGACATATACTCAAATTGAAATTAACGAACTTGTGTGCGGAAAAGACGCGATATGTGAACGGCCCGCTGTTATAGTTAATCCAGTGTGCGTGCGTATTGGCCTCTGTGTATAAGCTCGGAACTATATTGACTTAACTAATATTAATTTTGATGTCTTGGTCACAATATTTGGAGGGCCAGGTTCGGCCCACGGGCCGCCAATTGAATAGTCCTGTATTAAGGCGTCGATCACACCGGAAGTGCTTTTCTGTTGTGAAAATATTTTTTGCTGACAAGAAAAAAGGAAGTGTGCTGCGCTTTTTATGTTGCTAGGCAACCACTGAATCAGCTGTGTACTGTGTATGAGTGTTGTTGTTGTTTATTCGTGTAATTGTAACATTTAATAATATTGTGATATTTACGATGTTAATACAGCTCCAAATAACTCAACGGCCACAGCTAGTCTCTCCTCCATCTTTAAAAGTCTCCGTAGTTGACTTGAGAACATAAACACTGCTGTCACCTTAACAGAAACCGTCACTGTTTTCATTTCATTAGAGAATGAGAAAGACACGACTAACATAACACGCTTTTTCCCACTTAGAGTTGACTTTTTCTGACTGCAGCCGCACAGAAAACAACTGTAAAAATTCGAGGCTCATCAGGCGGTTAAATTGAGAGGTGCGCAGGGCACCTAAATAGTGCACATTATGCTTGCGGCCATTAGAAAACCATTCAAAAAATGTGTCTCAACATTAAAAGCTCATTTGGTGTGATTGGCCCTTAATGCTGCTTATCAAAACACAATGTTGGGTCAAATATAGACAAACCAAACGTTTCAATTAAAGTGTAAAATTTAAATGTTTTAAAAAATAAAACCTAGTGGCTGAACTAGATATTGCAGTTAAAAATTTAATTATTAGAGTTGTTTTTTTGTGTTTTTTTTCTGGCCCCTACTCTGACGACTCTACACACATTCAGGTTGCCAGATTGACGACACAGGATTGGTTGAATGTGCTTGATTCTGATCTACCTTCATAGTCATATGCAAAACCTGTACATTGAAGGTTGGTGGTGCTTTACAATAAGGTATTATCATTAGTTATTATTAGCTATACAACAGGGCTGCTAAATGCTTCAGCGCTTTCAAATATGGTAGCTCGACATCCCGGGGCAGTTGTTATGTCAGTTGGGCTACCAAAATCGACTGCCCAGCAGGCCAGTGGGAGGAAAAATATATTTCAATGCTTTTATATTCTCTCTCAAAGTGGATAATTATGTGTGTGCTGTGCTACTGATGCTGCAGCAGTAAATCCACTTGTTAATAATGGAGACAAGCCGTTGGCGCAATAGCCTAGTGGTTCGAAGTTCGAATCCCGGCTTGAGGACATTTCCCGTCCCTACCCCCTCTCTCTCTCCCACTTCGCTTCCTGTTTGAAATACTGCCCTATACACTTAATAAAGGCAAAAAGGGCAAAAATAAAAATTAAGAAAAAATATATACAAAATAATGGAGAAAAGCTACAATATAAACAAATACCTCCCTAATAATGCAGTGTTTGTCAGTTTAATTGCTTGTTCTGTACTGAAACGTGCGGTACTGAAGCACACAAACATTCGTCACTCACTCAGAGATCCAGCCTGAGCTCAGTTTTCAATGCAATAATCATATGGTTCATATTTAAATCACGTTAACATGTCTGTTGCAGCAGCATAAACAAAACAGCCTGATTTATTCCGTTAGCTCACATGCCAGCTCCAAATTATGACTTCAAAGTATATAAAAATGGCAATTATTCAGGCACAATAAAACATTTTTTAATCATAAAATATAAATAAATTATTTATAAGACATTATTTTCTGGTGGGCCCCCTAATAGTGTCTCTGGGAACCCCAAAACGGCATGGGCCCTTAGAATCGTCCTAACTTCCCTGCCTAATCACAGTCATTTCTGTTGAGCAGGTGAACACAATGGCCAATCATTGCTGTTTACGAACGTGCTCGTGTGTTAGCAGGAAATGAGAGGTCTTAATTTCAGTACTGAGTGCTACCGAAATTCCAGTATCGTGACAACACTAGATTGTAGAAGAGATTTAGCAGAATTCTTGTGTGACGTTTAATGAACAATCCCAGTAGCAGTGTTTGGATGAAGGTAATTTATAATCACAATCTAAATCACATGGAAACTATCTGAGATTTTGTGTATTTGCAGTCGTCACACGTCCAAAACAAAATGTTGCGAACATCAATTGTATATTTTGGTTATGCTTGGATTAAACACCCAGCTAGAAATGTATGTCAACGATGATCACGGTGTTGTAAATTCAGCAGTTTATTCATATGTGTGTGTGTGTGTGTGTGTGTGTGTGTGTGTGTGTGTGTGTGTGTGT